>DWUN01002523.1:0-13708 GCA_018249975.1 Passova gellias | reverse complement strand
AACGTAACTGCTGAAATGTGGGGGTGTACTACACTCCTCTGCCTACCCCTTCGGGGATTACAGGCGTGATGTTACGTTTAATAATTTAGGCATCATTAAAATGTTATGCACCTGTATGTTATATGTATTAGGGCCATGTTTATGGCCATATTTATTTTCAATTCCAAATGTCGATACTAAGAGTTGAATTGTTGGCCATTGTTTTCAATCGCAGCGAGAACCGCCAACACAATGTGACGATTGTGTTTTGTTTTTTAGAATCACGCTCTGCTATAAGCCTTCGCTTTTACGATGTTACATTAACGGTTAAATTATTGCAGATCTTTTTAAAGTTAAACTAACCTCATATGTATTAGAGAGCAAACTTATTATTAGCTAGCAATTTATCCGCAATATATCCGAACAATACGTAACCAATTGAACCGAATTGTATCGGTCCTGTGCGTACCAGATAACAACATTTTCATTTGCATCTGGGCTTAGTACAGCGCGGGTTGTTTGTAGCCCGCACGCGACCGTTTAGCAAACACCTTATTGTACTCGGCTGGATAGAGACGAGCTTGTAGGGTTACCACGTGTAAAGATGAAAAAAAACCTTTTTTTAATTTACGCACACGATAATATTTACTTATTTTCTGGTTATTATATTTAATACGAAAATTTAGGCGGATTGAACAAAAAGCTCAGTATATTCAAAATTGGATATTTCGGCAATTGATTGGTAAATTGTCGTAAATTGACTGTAGGGTTGCCAGTTATATAAATAGAATTGGTATATAATTAAAACAATATAGGATATTAATGCTAAAAAAATCCAGGTTTAAGAAAAGAGTAAACGAAACGTTTTATGTAAAGGTTGCTATAATAGCTGACGGACCTGATTGAGTCGTTTCGATGTTAATGGAAATTCCCTTATCCAAGCCAACTGTGCTTTCTAACTGGCGCAAAGCGTATCGACTGAAGCAATTAACATAGTCGGTACTACATTTTGGCCAATTTCGTTTTATTGCATTAGAAGTCTTAGAATATCAATATCTTTGACCTCGCAAAGCATTAAGTTTCAAAAAGGATATTTTCGATGTTTTCCACTTCGAAATAAATCAGATGTTTTCGTGGCGCTCGATTAACAAAGTGGGTAGATATGTTCATTTGGCTGTACTGAAAGAAGACACTTTTTCACTTCCGACTTTCTTAATTGCTGCAGTCGATATAGAATTTGTGGAACACGTTTTACGACTGACAAAAAATTCATTTTCACGGGATCGCAAGCAGAGCTGCAAACAACAGGAAATCGCAGACTGATTGAATAAACTGGTAAGCTATCAATCGGAAATAAACTTTGTCGAATGCAGATGTGACTGCCATTAAACTTTAGTTCATAAATATTTTTATATCACCAATAGGCCGATCAAATATTGCACAAAGCGCCCCAAAAATAAAAGCCGCGATGGGCGTTACCTCATATTATTAGTAATTCAATATGTTCCCTACCTCAATATTTATTCTGTTCAATGCTTGACTTAAATCGTATTTACACTGATTTCAGTATTGTTATCTCGGACTAGGGGCTTGTTCGTGGCTTACAATTTTCCCTTATATTTACGTCATCGCAAAGAGAAATTATATTTTTTTAATAATTACATGATTTTATATGAAATTACAATAAGTAAGAAGTTTTTATTGAGCATTTATTAAGAGTAGGTATGTTGAAATATTATCGATGATTTGATATAAATAAAAGGCCTTAAATAGTTACAGTAGGTAACGTACGCTAATAAATGCCCTACTATAACTAGTATAAAAAATGTAACAGGAATTTTTCAAATGTAATCCATAGTTCTGGAGACTAGCGCGAACAAACAAACATGCTCTACAACATTAAATATACTAATATAGAGTAGTGTAGCCTATGTATACATTTACGAGATGAAGAGATTGTTCACTGACGAACATTAAAGTTTTTACGGTACCGGTGAATTAACGTTTGATGTGAACATAACATTGTTTTGCGTAAAGCATAACTTTATATGAAAAAATGTTCAACATTTTCACCTAACTATGTAGGAGAATAATTACAGAATCTTTCTTTGATGATTGCTCTAACATACCGCAGTGCAGCGGAGAGATAGTGTTTAAAAAAAGCAATTACATTTGCGACCTCAGCCTCTAGAGGGTCTGGGTTTGAATTAGAGTGTTATTTTTGTGCAGGATCAAAGTGATCGCGGCACGTCAGTGACGTCACTTCCGGCAAGATGGCGTCGGTGGCGCGATTGTTTGATGTGCGAGTAATGAAGTGTGCCACCTCTCCCCGCTTCCTGCCTGTTGGTTGTCAAGATACGCCGTGACAACTGTCTGCATGTTAGAAGCTTTCCAGCTATGATATTCTTATGAGTCATATTTGTTAAGATAGAACAGTTTTCAATTAAAATGCACTAACAATACAGACGATACTTCAATGATCGGATGTAGAATGAGAGTAACTAAAAAGTTCACTGTTTCTTATCAGATAAGAAAAGGCATGTAAATAGTCGTTATATTCCAATAAGACCCTTATTTGTGACATTTTATTTGAAATATCTTACCCAAAGTTAAATGGATTGAAGGAAGCAATACTGAAGATAGGTTAATGCGTGGTTTCTTCGAAACAAAACGATTATGAATAACTCTGTATTAATTCAGTTACCTAACACTATCAAGTAATATTGAATAGATTTGTTTCAATTAACAATAAAGAAATACAATCACTTAATATTATGAACCAAACAAGCATAGTAACAGATGGGCACAATAATATTCACACCGGTGTCATCAGGGCGGGTGGATTTAAATTCAATTTCATATCAATCGGAGCATATTGAGTTGTTATATAGAGTATAATCGCGTTACCCAGTCCACTAGTGGAGATTACTTGCTTTTTAATAAAGCCCCGGTAGGGGGCGACGCGGGGACATTTTTACACAAAGAGGATTACTTCGGGTGAGTTTATCTGCACCTTACAGCAGGGCTCAGCCTCCTAAATACTCTTTGCTGAGTGCACACGAGTTTCACGATGTGCCACGCCTTGGCATTTGGATCTCTATGAAAACCTGTAGATTATGTAAGTATATTAAAATTATTTTAATATTTCCCATGTAATTCTTCTTAATATCGTAAATGCGAAAGTTTGTGAGGGTGTTTGTTACTCTTTCACGGAAAAAACTACTAACACACTTCTAACAGAACAGAACATCAAGCGTGACGAACAAATCGTCTGCCATTCGGCCATAAACACATGCATACTCGTATATCTACTTGTACGGTTTTAAATCATGTTCGTATACGAATCTATCGTAAATATAGGTATTTGGATGCACTAAGATTGAGTTTTAAAGACGCGAGACTGTCTAAGCGGCAAGTAGGTAGTAGGCAGTAACGTCCCCGGATATTCTGGTCCCGGCGTCGGTTCCCAGCGCACGCGCAGCGCAACGAGATAATCGCGCATTGTGCTCCTCGTTACACCCTCGTTATTCAATTCAGCGACGCGCCTTGTTCCATCCCACGATCTAATTCTGTGATCGTTCTTGGAAGATGGTGACTCCGATGTCCCGGCGGGTCACTGATGTCATTGACTCATTCATAATCATAAAATATTTCGAGGCTTTTTAACGGGTCGACGTGATGTTGCGCATTTAAGACGTCTATGGAAGTGGTTAGCTGCTTAGTTTGAAAGCATTTATTTTATTTTATTGTTAATTGTTTCAACTGAATTAAGAGATGTGATTTATTTTTAAAAATAATTAAAATGTATGCTGTTGTTTTAACATGAATATTTTTAAACAAATAAAATAATAACAATGCGAATTATAAAAGTTTGATATGATATCAATACCCTTAAAATAAATATAAATAATTCTATGCACTTACGGAACGACAGTCTTCCTAATTTATTTATCTAACCTCTCCTAGTATGGCCAGAATATTAAATTAACAATAATATTGAGACCAGAATGAAGATATTTATAATATTACACATTAACTGTACGATCAGTATTGTAGAGTAAAATAATATTCATTTTAATATATCTGCCATGCCGCTTTGCACCCGTGGTATCACTGCCTTCAAGGAAACCAAAAATGAAAAATAAATCAAAAGCAAGAACGAGGTCTTTACAACTAATGAGGCTGCGAAATTGTCGTAAAATAAAAATATAAACAACATTAAACCCACGGTGGTCCCATATGAATATCAATTTGTTTGCCTCCACGACAACGTCATTAAATTAGCGTCCAAATTGAATCACAACTGCGACAACCTTGCCGGTGCGACGTCCCGCGAAACTTTTCCTCCTATTAATTTACAAAACATCTCCTTACTTTCTATCACGCGAAAATAAAACTTCTCACACTGTCCTCAAGGCTCAAATTCCCTCATCCGCGCCGTAAGTTTGTTCATTATTTTTACATGTCATTGTGCAAGTGACATGAGAGAAAGCGACTTAAATAGAAACTTTAACGCTGCGGATTAGGGTCGCTATTCCTTTTAATACACAACGAGGGTGTATCTGGTGAAATTATGATGCAGTCTTTATTCGTGAGCCGTCGGGAGCGGTTGCAGTAATCACCGCGTATCTCCATCCAGGGGTGGGTCGTGAATAGAGCCCTAATGAACTGGATTTAGGAGTTTTTGTACCGGCGACTCGTCAGCTCGGAGGTGCAGCCGAGCAATTATGACGGACTAAACAAACGTGGCTCGACTTCTACATGCGCAGCCTTTCAATTACTGTACCGTAACCGTAACTATTGGGCAATTTTACTCGGTAATTGCGTTTGTGTGTACGCACTGAGTACTCGAGTTCGATACAGGTATTTCGGGTTAAGCCGGCGAGCGGTCAGTGATCGATCTGGAGTGCTCTGGCTAGATTGATGGGCGGCTCTAAGCCGTAACTGTAGCCTTCCATTATGTTGGGAATCGCGTCGTGTCGACCTCCTCGGAACATCCAATCGTTCTTAATCTTCTTAGTGCGGAGCGAGCGGAATTATTTGGAATCTAAGCACCTAATATGCTTTGATATCGTAATAAAAGGCTTCGCAATTGTTGGGGACGAACTTCAATAGCGTATTATTATGTACCAACATTATTAGATAGTTAATGGTATCAAGCGTTACTTTGCTCAAATCCATTGTAATAAAACGAATGTAATTTTGTATTGATCCTTTGTAAATTATTACTCTGATCTTGCCCCCTAACGGAGCGAAGGACGTATTGGTAAACACGAAACTCCTTACTTCTAGAACTTCCCAAAGTTATCATTCATTAATTATATTTATGAAAGTAATTTTTATTTAGGTACCTACCCACAATTGTTTCTGTTTAAGACTTGGAACTTACATTTGCAGCACATTTAATTACAAATCCACTGATAGTCACGAATATATTAATATAAATAATAATAGGTACCTACTCATTGGTAGAACCAACAAGCAAATCGATAAATATAAGCAAGGAAGGACAGACGCTCTTCGTAGGTACGATTCCGTCAATGAGATAAATAAAACGTGTATTATACCGATATGGGTTGCCCTAACTTCGTGCCTCGGTCTAGTTGTGTATCGGAATATAGGTCATATTAAGTTTCACCAAACACGTTACGACTTTGAAACTGTGAGATATAAGTACGTGACATAGGCATTTATATGACGCATCTATACCATCTACATGTATGTGAAACACATGCATACTTACGTACACACGGGTACTAAACATCGCGGTTCGAAATGACTTGAGCGGCTCAAAAAGTTTCAGGGGAGTGTAACCTTTGCACCGGTTGTTTTAGGGAGGCTATTCGAGTTTGGCGGTTAGAATCGGCTGTAAAAGATGATTCTGTTCTTATTTATTTACGGCGGTGTGGCGAGCGAAGTGGAGCGAAGATGATATGAATGATAAATGACCCTCCGAACGCCCCCTCGCCCTTCACCCCTCATTCACACGTAAACATACGGCGGTACTCGGTACCATGGACGCGAGGCGCTGCTGTTTGAGGATAATTGTATTTGTTGTTAAGAAAGCGTAACGCATTGGAAATTTAGAATCTTATATTACTCCCTGACGTAGGTTCTAAGAATGCGATTACTCAGTTTGTTCTTTCAGATCTTGCTTTAAGATTCAGTAGGTAATAAATAAATTGGTCTCAAACATCAAAGAATAGGTAATCATTACCTAAGCGGATAGCCATTATAATAATATCATATTTCTTAAATTTTGATTTTGTTTCTTTTCCTATAGTTAAAACTGAGTTCGGTTAGCTAACCACATTAAGATTTTATTTCAGAAATAGGGTATCAGATGCAATTATTTTGTCTGTTTCAAATAACTGTTCTATGTAATGTTAATTACGTACAACACTCAATATACAAGACATTTTAAATTGACCTCCTCTCGATCGTAACTAAACGGTCTTCGCAATAGGTACCGAATAGTAATAAAATGCCGGCGATCAATCTCAACGTCTAGCCGAAGTCATCGGAGCTAAACGCATTTTCTCAGGCCAATAGCCGTGCATCAACATGCGTGACGCGGCGCGCGATTGGCCAACTCTTTTTGTTTCATTTTGGATTCCTTTGTTTTTATTGGTTGACACTTAGCTAAGACAAAAGGGGGGCTCGCGTGTGTGTGCACGGGCTGTGTGTGTGTGTTTGTGTGCGTTAAGGAGTTGGGTTTCCTGCACATAACGGCCCGGCGTGGGACGGGTCATGTCATGTGGGTAGAACGTGCTCGGGATCTTGATTTTGATGTAGGTACGGACGGCCCTCGTCCTGTATGTAGGATGGAGTGGACTGTTTATTTTTATTGAGTAGGATTGCGCACTTTACATTGAGTTTCGTGATGTATTTGTACGTGTGCACTGAGGTACTCGTAAGTTGAATAGTTGAGTGGGCCAAATATGTTTATTGTATATATTGTTCAGACATGAGCACAATATTATAGGTCTAATATTAGAAAGTAAAATACACCTACATAGGTACCTATATCTATTTTTGATTTTTAATACAAGAGGAATTGACTCAAATTCAAGTGGTAAGTAGGTAATTTTCTCTAAATCAAGTCTCAAGTAACATGTAGCAGTTAACTCGGCATTAATTTAGAAATTTTGAATTGTTACGTGACTGACTATCAAAGTCACAGAACTCGACTAAAAATGACGCAAGTTCATCCACAGAGGGCTCGTGTGATTAATGGTTTAGATTATTCAATTAAACATCCAGTGGGAGGGCAGGTGGGTAGAAAGGGGTTGTCTACGTCTTCGGAATGCTACAGCCAGCCGAAATTATTTAAAACCACCTTTTTTACTGCTTTTTTAGTGACTTTGGGCCGCATTTTAAATTTGTGGAATACTTTGAAAAAGTTGACGAATAGTTTTTTGTCTTTCGTAAAAAATATTTTTTATTTTCTTAAAAAGTAACCTATGTTACTTCTAATACCTCCAAGAATATGTGTACAAAGTTTCATGATGATCGGTTAAGAAGTTTTCGCGTGAAAGCGTTACAAACAAACTTACATTCACATTTATAATAT
Organism: Passova gellias; assembly: GCA_018249975.1. Classification (NCBI taxonomy): domain Eukaryota; kingdom Metazoa; phylum Arthropoda; class Insecta; order Lepidoptera; family Hesperiidae; genus Passova; species Passova gellias. Next base: position 6,156 of record DWUN01002523.1, on the reverse strand, counting down.
TAGTAGGGATAACACCATTTTGTGAACATCCCACATTTCAGGTTACTGTTTTAGAATATTTATAGATGTAACCTTGAAGACAATTGTCTCAAGTTACAGCAGCACCATTGTTTGCCTACTAGATAAGCAGCTGATTACTATCAGTCTAAAGGTCTAGACGATCATAATCGACTTCGAAAAATGCGACTGCCCATTTTTACTGATACATGTATATCTACAGATAAAATTGTATAGTCAGTACATAAATGAAATATTTCGTTAGCGACAATTATATATATCGCCTTGTTATTCTCTGGACAAAGTATAAAAAATGCTATATGTGTTCCTGTAGCTATACCAGCTATATCTACAGGTATTAGTTTCGCAAATCTTCGCAATGAAAATGCTAGGCAAAGACTAAGGGTATCTAATATCGTCATACAGACTTATCTATCAGAGCTAAGTATTTACTCTTGACCTTTTTTACACCTCTCCCATTTGATGGAATTAGGTAGATACGTCTAAGTCTACCTCATATGTCTCTACCTTTCACACTCGCATCATAAATCACACTGAAAATGCTACCTTTATTACATAAAATAAAATAACTTTATACCGCAAGAGCATTAAATGAAATAAAATTAAAATGCTAGGTTATTTCTCGTAGAGCTCAGCGTGATCTGAAATAAACTACTTTAGTGAGAATTTGGTAAAGAAACGCAGTTTGCTGTAAGCCGCTACTCATAACCGCGTCTTACAAGTGGTGAACGCTACGCTACAACCTTACACAACTTGCATATGAGTAATTACTAAAGTACTTTATAGAAATTCTAGAACAGTAAATTGAGGTTAGAAAATAAAATGTGACGGAATAAAACATACTGGAATTTGTTCCGTGCTCGAAAGTAGTATATTCCTAAGTTTGTACAATTGATTTGAAATTTGATACGAGTATAGCATAATTAGGTTCATCTGGCATAAGCCATATTTAGAAAACAATAGAGCGTTTTCGACTTATTATTATTGTTATTGTTTATTATTATTATTTATATTATTATTTATTTAACTTCCTTGAATATTTTGGGCAACATCGAGAATATGAGTGTAAATTTTTCTGTTCATGTATAATAATGTATATCTAATAAATTATATGTTATTGATAGATTCACACATTATTAATTTTATCTCCAGATCTATACCCATATGGTTTAGTGGTGCAGTATACATAAATGTGCAGATAGCTCTGGAGAGATTCAAGAGGCCGCAAGAACTATCGGTCGAGAGCAGGAGACGTGTCAATGTCGCCGTGCTGCTGAAGATGATTTTAGCAGGCTATCTTTACTTCTACGAAGTTGACTGGCCTCTTTGTCTACTGGTTAGAGAAGCTGACTGCTAACCCTGAGGTCGTTGGTTCAATGCCGATCCAGAACGAATATTTACGTGACAATAATTTTAGTTTTTCTATCTCGGTGTATTAAAAAATAAAAGTATATGAATATTGTATTGTCATATTTTGTACCTTCAAACATTCTTGCAACTATTTTTCCTTTCAGGACAAATGACGTCATATTTTTTGTGTTTGAAATTTATCTATTGTCGGTAACGTCTAATGCCTAAAAGAAATATCGCTTATCATAATATCGCGCATAAAGTTTGTGGTTAAAATACCATTATGTGGTTTCTGGGATACCTATTAAAATAAGCGTTAATATACTTTTTTTTTATAAATCTGGCGTCTCTACGAAAATGTCACGGAAGTTTTGGCGGCAAAATAAAACGCTTTTGACTTTACGTTTAATATTATATTGTGGCATTATTGCGCCATTTATTATATTTCCGCGGAAGGGACGGGGTTGAGTTCCCGTTTAATGGACGTTTTGTTTGGGAAAAAACAATTTTTAACGATTTTCGCGCAAGCCGACCGGAAGAGAATGATTTTTCAGAGGATATATTAATGTATTAATATTCTTTTTTAACCGTATAAAGCTTTTGTCAAGTTGATGAGTTGTTGCGGAAAATTATCACGTCAGTAAATATAGCGACATGTAATTATTGAACTTGATTAAATCAACAACATTATATTTGTAACTATGTTTACCAAACATTCAATGTAATATTGACAGCCCTCAATATAATGGCAGTCGTAAATTCAAAATTTTGAGTACATTTTTTTGTTTACATTTAACAAAAATCGTATTTAAAAAATCTCTCCTTCAAATAGATAAGCCGATCTTTGGTAATTATCCTATCATATCTCTATTTTGTAAGGCATTTACTGTAAAAGTAATTTTGATATAAGTAAAACGACTGCAATGATTAAATTGAGGTCATAGACTAAAACGCCTATGAACGTAGATACGTTATAGACTCGATACCATCCAGTCTATTCCACTTACCTGACTCGGGGGTGGTATCCACCTTACAGTGCGGTTTGCGCTTTGTACAAAAATCATTAATTATCAGCCATCTAACCCTCCCTCCGACCGTCGACTTACCCTTGTAATTCATTACCATACCCCAAATAGTACGCCAGTCCGACAGAAATTGGTATTATAAACATTATTTAATTTTAAAATATTTAACCCTTTAATGATTTTAGATTATTTTGTTATAGAATTTCCCCTTTAATTTAAGTAATCAAACTACTACTAACTGATCTGTCGGTTATTACCTAGAATACAGTTATTTTGACTATTTTAAATTATATCGGAACCCTAAATAAAGATAAACACTAATGTCTCATCAAGTTTGCTGCGAGTCTGGCAGAAAAGCCACAGAAACTAACATTTGACACGAATAGGTACAGAAAATAACAGTGAAAACAAAACAAAACGTTTGTTTTTACAATAACAATTGGTAATATAGGTAGTTACATATACCTAAAGGTTTTATTGAAATGGATATTTACAACAATCCATATTTGATTTCTGGGCTAAAATGTTAATATTGATTTTGAACTCGTTTATTAAATCGATTACTTGGAAAAGTTTGAGGAATTTACTCGAGGTGAAGATAACCTGGAGAAGCTCGATAACCCGTCCAACACTGACATTGAAACACATGATTGTGTCCAATACGTCTCCTGCACTCGGCTGCGACCGATGGTGCTCACGCCGCTCTCCAAACGTTCGAGAGCCATCCACACATATACAACACTAGTATACTACGTAATACACTTATGTTACTTGAAGCCGTTCACTAAAATAAGATACAATGAACTTCGGCTATATTAGTTTATTAAAAGGTAGAGTTTATTATTTACTTTTCATGTCCGTTCCGCCCGTTTAATGTCCATCTTTATTTGTCCTTACTATGTTTACATGACCGAAAAAAAAATCAATAAGTAATATCATTGATACAAAAGTACCTAATTCTACGTACCTATGTCTGTTACGTCATAATGGTTTAATCGCAGAATCCATCTTGATGAAAATTTCCCACTGTTGGGCACGTGAAAATGTTGTACATATACACGAATCCATATTTATTATTTTCTATTGTTACTTAATAAAAGTAAACACATTAGAAATATCAGTATTCCCAAGTGTTCGACGTATGAAATGTATAAAGATTATTTTTGGCAAATCCATTTACTCATATTTACAATTCGGGATAATGAATTGATAGCGTGCGGGGTGCCCGGATGCATTCATGCATTCGATGCATTAGTGGCGCTTCCGGGACCTCCCTCCCTCAGCCTTTTTTTGGTCTACCTACTAGTGATGTGACGTACGCATGCTCATACCGATTTATAATAATTCGATTGGAAAAATTTTACAAATCAATGAAATCGATGTTCAAAACAGGGATATCACAAGTAAGTCTGTTAGTTTAATTAGTCTTTATGCTTACAGCTATATAATGTATAGGGGGTGGGCAATGTTTGCCGTAACACAGGGTCACAAGTAGCACGACAGACTTAGCTACACTTAAAAATTTTATTAAGCAACAACCATAAGTTTAAATAATGAACTATGTAATGTTATTTTTTTGGCTGTAAATAAATTATTATTATTATTATCAAGTAAGTAAGTACTTGTAATGAGCGCAATGTAGTCAAACAAATTTAAGGTTTCGTTAATAAACAAACCTCTTATTTGTCCCAGCTCCCATTCGATGAAAAAAATAAAAAGCAAATACTTATAAATTCACGATAACATTTATAGGTATAATTAAATATCATTTGAGGCTTACGGAAAATACGAAAACATTAATGATACATTTTTTAAAGAAAATTCTCAATCTTATTCCAGGGAAACCGAAACGACAAACGTTCAAATATTAACAGCAATTTGTCATTAAAATATTTTCAGGGTTTAAATATACTTTTTGAGTTTCCGAGTCGGAGTGACGCGGGTAGACCTTGCGATAGAAGGGTAGTGTTTCCTGTTCCTGGGGGGCGGGGGTGGTCTTTGTGTTGCGATAACCGGAAGCGGAGGGCTCGGAGGACGGAGGGTAATGTCAACTGTGAGGTATTTTTAAGTTTCTTCTCCGAGTGCTGATTACTGAGGCCACGTTTATGGGAATTTTTAATGTGATTCCTTGATGATATTACGAAATGCGGGAGACATTTTTGACTTTCGTTTTTTGGTCATTAGGTGCAGCGAAGTTGGTGAAATAAGATTAAAAATGATCTGCAGATTTCGCATTCACCTTCCTTTTGCGTAGTTATCCTATTAATAAAAAGCTATGATTGTCCATAATAATTTTGCCGTAGTGGAATGAAGCTAAAACGAAGTAGACGCTTACGTACTTGCTTAATTACAAAAAAATTACGCTTAGCACTTGCTAACTTTTATTAACGTTAATAAAATTCATCTGGATTACAAATTGCAATTGTCTTAATTAAAAGTAATAAACTACGACCCTATTGTCCATTTTCAAAATGGAATACACTTGTCGATATCGCCCATGTTCTAGAATACAGTTAGGTAATCTCGCGAACCAATCGCCGTTACAGTTATTCACACGAGTTTCTCTAACTGCATACCGTTATTACATACATTTAACACTTACGCTCTCAGAAACCGTTCCTGTGGTCGGCAATCAGCTAAATGGCCACTCTTAGCGTGAACAATAATAATTTTTAGTTGCAGCGAGCGTCGATAATGGCGACAATTTCCGACGATTAGCGAACGATGGCAGCGGCCGATTCACAGGACACTTGTAAAAATGGACCTAATGACGCACCAGAGTGCTACTTGCGTTGACTCGGACTAGTTCCGTGATTTGAGCTAGATTGGCGAGTATTTGGTATTCGATATTCTTTCAAATCGTAGGCGTTGCGATTATAATAATAATAATGATAACATTACGCCAGGTCCCTAACGCGGTACGCAGAAACCACTGAATGCCAAATATCTCTGTCCTAACAATCCTGATATGCGTTGTCTACATTGTGATTTTAATTTAAGTAAATCGATTTTATCGATTACTAAATTATGGATAAACATTTAGGTACAAAAAATTTCAAAAATAGAATATATTAAAATATAAAGGCATGTATACCTACATATTTGAACGTGTAAAAAGTGTCATGCTTTTATTGCAAAAATTCCTTACTGACTATCACTACTTGAATATTAGGTAGAACCAAAAAGACTACTTATAGGTATTTGAGTCATAAGTTACGTGCATCTTTTCTTGAGATATGACGTGCAACGAGTAAGTCCGCGACTAGCCGGAAGCGGCGCTCAGTCTACACGACTTATCCATTTACTTCGGAATTCCATGAAACGGAGAAGAACAATTTTTATTCGGCATCGAATCTTTCCACACTTTATAAATAACCATTAAATCTATGAACACAGAGGTCAACAACCTCTCGTGTTTTTATTAGTTAATTAATAATGACATTGAAAAACATTGAATAGAACTTTCAATACTGAGAATGTAATTCCATCATGATCGTTAAAAGTGTATCTAGCTAACGAACTAAGTAACGGTATGTGGTTTGTATTGCTTATAAACAAAAGAAACGTGAATACCAAAACTAAGCCAACACTGGGCTGAGAAGAGAGAAAAGATTAAGTCCAGCTTATGAAATAATTTAACACTCAACGTGTCTGTTACCTACTATATCGACTGCAGCAATTAAGAAAGTCAGAAGTGAAAAAGGGTCTTCTTTCAGTATAGCCAAATGGACATATCTACGCACTTTGTTAATCGAGCGCCACG
>DWUN01002522.1:0-13709 GCA_018249975.1 Passova gellias | reverse complement strand
AATAATAGTGCAACATAAAAGAAACAAAATAAAAATAAATAAAAAACAAACAAAAGAAACATTGTACTTAATAATAAGGGTTGGTGCAGTATGACTCAACGCATGGGTGCACACTTAGTGTTACCGCAGTCACTCCTTTTCAGTGTGTCCTATTTGTCCCATTTCCAATTTTATCGCGTACTTCGTTCAGATATCGTGACAGTAAAACAGATTTATAAAATACTTGCATTGGTTGCTCACTAAAATAAAATACAATTAAACTCAAAATTGACACTACAAGTAGCTATTTAGAAATTAGTATAAACCAACGTTACAGTTGACGTAGCGTTGACAAGTTACGAATCCGTTTACATTCTCAACAATGCACGAGGGTAGTTTCCATTTTACGTGGGAAAATCCATCACGCCCTCCATCGCGCGGGCCACGGAGAGTTATGCCGGACTGCGAGCGGCTTCAACCTCACAATGCTCCTCGAGATGCCGTTTGTCGCTACCACGCTTACCCTTTCGCATTCCTTCACGATCCCGGCAGCGACAATCTCTGAACGGAATATCACGTCAATCGGATGCAGCCGAAGTGTATCCAGCGTCTACTTTCATGATTTTCATAGTTCCTAAAACTTGCTCTTTTCGCGTTAGTATGAATTGATTATTGTTTAAGGTATAGACTCATCGAATCCGGTTAGCGTCCCTAACCGTGCTGTGCCAGTGCAGGACAACTTTGTCGTTTTTGAACCGTCCTTAATGTAATCGACGAGTTTTAACAACAATAAAATAACGTTAACGTAAGAGTGGACTGGGGTAGCTAGCTTCGCTGAGTCGTTCCATCTAGCAAAGGATAAAGTGGACTATAAGAAGCTGATCGCCAGCCGACCGACAAAGTAACGCTTGCGAAAGTTTTCCGTTCGCGGTCATCTATCCAAGAGACGAGCACGTTCTGAGTTGCATCACTTTACACATTGTTTCATGCCCGAGACCGGGTTAGGGCTACTAGAGCCATTACGAGTAGCATTTCTCGTATATAAACCGAACAGATGATAGTAATAGTACACTTTGTCTTAGATCGTTTTAGAACTAATAGACAAGATAGATTAATTTGCTATTTCTTCCAGAATAGCAAAATACCAATATACAAATAAATACAAATAAATACCAATAAGAATAGCAAAATAGCAAAATCATAAGCAATGTACACATACATACCTGTTCATTACACAAGAGTGAAAGAAATAGAAGGGTCTTTATAGAGTATAAAAGAGAATTCTTTTGCAATATTAATAATTTAATATATTTTCCACTTTTTCCAGCTAAGTGTAGCCCTTTAATTATTCCTCGGTTCTATTTATGATTCAGCAGGTACCACTTAGCGATCTCTTTTGGCAATCCGTAAAGTATTTATGGAATGATTTGAAGAATCTGTAAAATAAGTGAAACATTACTAATAAGTAATCTTTGCAGGATTTTGTAGATGTAATTTTGTTTAGTTCGTTTTTGATATAGGTTATAGTGAGGTGGTTGGTTGAGTTCGCTCTAAAGAATATGTTTGTCAATATTGGCGCTGTCGTACAGAACAAGATAACAGTTTGTGCAAGGATGCCCTATGGGAAGCTCCTGTACTTTTCTTACTGACGGGAGAAAGATCCTTACTTTTTACTTTAATCTTCATCCCTCTACCTCATAAATACGATACCCGGATACAGCCGCTAAATATTTTGTTGGCATCTCTAATTGGCATTTATAATTTTTTGTTTTCTTGTCAAAACTGTAAATGCTATTGGTTTTTAAGAGCCATATGTTTGTTTAATTACAACCTTGTCAATGTAAATTTGTTACTTATTAAACCGTGGCACAGCCCTGCTCCTCCCGCCGCCCGCCGCCCCGGCCCGCCCCGGCCACTCGATTGATCATACTAACTAGTTCACAACATTCTTCCGATCCAACTTCGCTTAGTGTTCCCTTTTTAATGGAATCTTTCGGTAACTATTATAGGCGAGTAATTTTATTTTCATAACTACATCTAAGTACAGCTAATAGAAAAAGGAAAGACACAAAGGTAATTCATTTGTTTTGAATATACCGACACAGATAATGCAATTGAAATACAGTGGAGTAAGCAGTACGAAAAAAGTTCTGCTCATCACTCGAATGTTTGTCCTGGTGCTGGTTGGGAATCGAATCTATGACCTGTTCAAAAATCGAGCTCTCTAAATCAACTGGTACCTTATTTAAGTTTTTTTACTCTATCGCTAATAAATATTAACAAGTACACAAGATAAATATCGTAAGCAAGCAAACCTTGGCACTTCGCCAGTTTTTACTTTTAATATATGCCACTAGGTGGATAATTTAATCAATCACATATTGTCAGTTTATCTAATGATCCGTTGACGCATTACAGGCGTATTTTGAACTTCATTGATTAAACGAAATTGGCACAGACTTTACATATCTCAGAAAACATAATAGGAAACGAAGGTACAGGTTTCCTTACGATTTTTTCCTTCACCGTTATAGGGAGTGATGTTTAATTTTTAATGCAACTATCTTTATAAAGTCAGAAATGCATGCCAAGATTTGAACCCATATCACTGGAGTGAGAAATTTTCATCGAAACTACCAGGCCATCACTGTTTATTATCCACGTATGTATCCAATATAAACAAATGAAAACTGCTCTTTGGATTCACAATAGAGATAGCTCAAATGTGAGAAAAGCTAAAATGTGTTGATATTTCCAAAAAAAAACCATAATCATATACATAATATGTAAATAAACACCAAAACAATTCCAAAAATGTTTCTGTAGAAAACGTTACAAGAATATTAATGAAATTATTAAAAAGTAACATAATACATTGCACAATTATTAAAAAGCAACTGACGTTTAGTAATAGGTTGTTTTAGTGAAAATATAAAAAATGTATTATCTCTAAATATTTTCAGCTCAAATTCGCGTGCATTAGGAGCGCGCAGCTCTAACGAGACAGTTTACGTCCTATTAAAAGTGTTATCCGGTTTTATTCGGTGCAAACCGGCCCGGACCGGTGCTTAGCAGCTCATTCCGGTGAACAAGTCGCCACGCCCGCTCGTTACGTATGACCGCTGTGATTCGGTCGCGCGACGTTTCTGGAAACTTCCCGATGTTAACTCGACGTGGCGACGCTTAGGACGTGTCGCATTGAGGACGTTTTAACTTTTGTTGCATTTACGTTTCATTTGCTAGTTTCATTACGAAGTTATTTTTATTTATGTTGTTCATTTAAAGCATACTAGTATACTTGAAATGCGGTAACAAGTGTCGATAGTGAACAAAAATGAAGTATCCTCAGTAGTAATAATTCAATCGCCAATAAAAAGTTTTCTTCCAAACATACCATCACGCTAGGTTCCTAACGGGGTAGGCGGAAAGCATCTAGTGCCAAATGTCTCTGTCCTTACAAACCCGACGTGTTTGTCTATATACATCACTCTCTTCATGCATACACGCCGATTTCGAAGACTCTTGACTCCTCCGTTAGTCAGTGCCTAACCTATTTGGTCGAGATAAGACTGTCTAGTGTCTAGGTGTTCCTCGGCGCCTACATCCATCAGTACTCACACTAAAAATATGTTTTCTAATACTACTATTATAGTAAGCGTCGCTATAATACCAATAAAAATATAATAATAAGACAAGAACTCAATAAAATATGTCAACTGAATAATTTTACATGAAATTTGTATGCCACTAATTGGAATAAAAGATTCCCGCAGCTCGTCGGTGGCCCGCGGGCGAAGAATAAATATTTATGGGTCAATTGAATCGAACAACAAATACAACGACATTATTCATGGATTAATTAAATCTCATTGCGGCGCTACTTTCAATTGTTGCGTCATAGTTCGGTGAACTTCCGGTTCCCACATTCGAACACGCTGCGTGTGGTCTGTGTGGTTTATTGGATGGCGCATTATATGTTATCATTTTATCAACATCATTATTATGATCCACTGTTGTCCACTGCTGGACATAGAGATGGCGCGATAATCCACGGTCGTATACTTTCAGGCTAGTAACCTCGACACTTAAGCTTAACATAAATTGTCAAAGTTCAAAGCTTAACAAAGAACTTGCGGTTGTGAGATCGATTCCCATCCAGAAGAAATATTTCGAGTGAAAAGCATGCATAAATATTTATTTAGAAACGTAAGTATCAACTATCTGGTCACCATAACACAGATTCTGCCTATTTTCGTATCAAATTGCTTCTTGTAAAGATATCCTAAAATATTATTATGTATTATATACTAGCTAACCTGGCAAACGTTGCTCTGCCATATAAATTATTTTTAATTGCTGTTCCTTTCCTATTCATCTTAGCGTGATGTCATATAGCCTAGAGCCTTCCTTGATAAATGAGCTATCTAACACTAAAAAATTTTTCAAATCGGACCAATATTTCCTGAGATTAGCGCGTTCAAACAATCCAACAACCAAACAATCAAACAAACTCTTCAGCTTTATATTATTAAGTATAGATTTATCCATGTTATTGAATATGATTTTTTTGCGTAACTATTAGTCATCAAACACAATGTGATTACCAAGTTAATTATAATGAAAAGGCTGTACGTGTATATAAATCTTATAGCTAGTTATTTCCTTGCGTTTTCTATACAATTCGTGAGCTATTTCTGCGCTATATTACATGCTGTTCTGTAACCAACAGTAAGTACTCCAACCTTTGTCTCGCGGCATGAGTGATTAATGTACAGTAAAGGACACGCCTCTCTCTGCATTTGTGTACGACTCGTGACATTAGTGATAATAGTTATACTACATTTAGATGACAAAAATAGCTACTACGCCACGCGGCAAACTAAGACATGCTTCAGATATGAATGAATAGCTGCGTACGGGTGAATGACCTCAGATAGGACTAATTAATGCCTACAGATGTCTAATAGACATCTAAAAATCAGGTGGACGGTGTTGCCACTTCATATAGCTACGACATAAAATACGACCAATCCTCGCTCTAACAATAATCTCTTAGACTGCGAATGTTATGATGGAACGGACGCAAATGGTCTGTAAAAAAGATAGGCAAATCGCTCTGTATTAGGATAGTGATAGAACTAGTGTTTTTGTGTGTTTAGAGGACGCGGTAAATGAGGAGAATGGTCTTGGTTGATGCCGGCTGTTAATAGTTTTAATAATAATAATTATTGATACAATTCCACAGACTGCTATCTCATTCCAAATCAGCCAATGAGATGCCTGTATTATGAGTAGGTGTCATAATTATTGTTTTCGAAACACGCTTTCGAATATCGTCAGGACGTTCGCGGGCGTGTTTCAACTGACTCGAGCACTCGTCGAAACTCGTCCGAACTCTAAATTACCGCACGTAGCCGCCTTTCGACGTGGTGACGCGAATAACGTTGCTTTGTTAAACGCGTTGCAAGCTTGGCAACTGCCGTTAAAACTTTAAACTGTATTGTCCTTATATCGCCAGGTTCACAGTTTGTAGCGTTAAGCTGACGCAAATATAACAGTTTTTTAATTAAACATTGTTCGAATATCGTATATTACTTTACCACAATCAAAATCTGCAACTAAATAGTTTGATTTTTTTGGAGATTAAAGTTGTGTCAATTAGTGTCAGATGTCATTTTGCGAAAATTTAATATCAGTGCTCAACAATTTTCTTTGAGGTGTGTTAAGTATGCCAAATCGTATATGACTAGAGCGGATATGGCCTTCGCAATGCTTCCCGGTATAATAGTAGTCCGTCTGAGTTATAATACGAGGATGAGTATTAGAGAGTATGTATGACAGAAGTATGTATGAGAGAAGAATGAGAAAAGGTCCATGGTCAACAGTGCAATGAGAAAAGGATGGAAATAAATATTACTATTTATTTGTCTTTATTACGTTTCGGTTCTAGTGGACGTTCATTGTTAATTTAAATCCACATTCAGCTTCAATTGATATCATGCAAATATTATATCATATATTGGATATCACAATTACAAATTCAACTCTCTTTAATTTAATAAATACATTCGCTTCGCGGTCGTAAAGTTAAATAAAATCATAAATGAAATACTCGTAGCTGTGATAAAAATTAAATTTCAACTAACAACTTTTTCGTTTTGATTTGAATAGCTTATCCGGTGCAATTTTCAATAGTTGAAAAAAAAATTTTTCTGTATCTGATTGTAATTAAAAATATCACGGGTATTTACAGGCAGATTGTTCGTTTTTTATTATTATTAGTTACTATTATGTTTCATATTTCATATGGACGTCATTAAAATTTATTGTTTATTCTGCCCATCCGCTAATGGTTAACAAGCGTGAGTATAAGTATGTTAGAGTATTGAAATCTGAAAATATTTCAGTATTCCGACTTTCAAGTGTTACTGAATCCCCGGTACTTGTGTTGCCGGAATGGTTTCCACAAGTTCTGGAATTTAATATGTAGGCGGTGAGTTTTGGTGCGGAAGTGAAAAGTTCACGGCAATATTATTTTCACGTTTATTTTATTACAGTCCCTTTTTGCAGCTGTCAATATTTGTAATTTTCTTTTTGATGCAGCTAACTCTTGCTGACTGTATATTCTTTTGGTTGCCATTGATACAATGGAACCTTATTCATTCCTGCTAGGGATAGAGACGTTAAGAATTTTAAAGTTATCTTTTTAGGTTATACGATAAAGCCTACATATGTTAATGATAGTGGAAATTTAATGACCTTTCGATTGACCAACACGATGAAAAATAATTTGGCTCGAGTCACTAATTATTACGTTCACAAATTCGCACTATTGAATGCCCTAAAAGCGGAACGTATTAATAATACATTTTTAAATTTATCGTTGCAATTTTAGGAGCCGTCGAGCTGAGAAGGAAGGCCCTAGACCATAGACCACGCTGGTCGAATGATGTTTGGCAGCTCTCACACTGATTAACAAAAGACAAGCGTGAACTGACAAGATACTAACGCATGTTTATCATTCCCATTCAGTTAAGTTTAAATATCAAGAATGATACAATTTATCTAAAGTTTCAATAGCAATGACTGGAATCACGTAACGAGGGTATTTGCGAAAACATGTCACGTTGAGCGCCTGCAATTTGAGAAGTTCTGACGAGTTCGCTGCACAATCAGTACGACCAGTCTCACTCAAAGTGGGCGATAACCCCTTACGGACGCTTGAGGTATCGACGGGGCGGTAGATAGCAATGGAGTAATGAGGGTGCAAAGTGCAGGGGGCGATGAGCAGCTTTTTATTCTCGAAGTGGGCGATGGTTGAAAAAGTTTGACAACCTATACGTCGGATCCGCCTTCGCAAACAGTGGGGCAGTATTCATGAAATAAGTTAAGAATTTTTTGGGGATGGAAATCATTATTTTTGTACATACTATGTATAATATAATATGTATGTACTTGTATAACAGGTACATAGTCTTGGCCTTCATTTTTGTCTAAGCTGACGAGGATATATGATGGGTATCGTGCAATTGAGATAATATATCACATTGATTACAAATTATTTTGCAATTAACGGTAACGATATACATATGTATTTAGTTAATGTAATGTAGGGACAGTTTCGAGAAGTTACGTCCCCGAGCTTTGAATCTACGAGTATATAGCGAATGCATATTCTATACAAGGCGACATACATTTTTAAGTTTTATATCAATTTGTATATAAACGGGTTAAGATGCTAATAATAATACGATAACATTTAACACTTTTGTTACTTAATTAACTTAGCAAACAGGTAGCCGGGTAACAGGCAGGCTCCCGACAGTACGTGGTAACCGTCGCCTATGGAGACGTGAACCACCAGAGAGAGAAGTTGCAAATGCGTTTCCGGTATTGAAGGCGAGCTCCTTTCGCACGCTTCTTGATGAGTCTCATGACATAGCGCTCCGGGAAAGCTTCAGATGGAAGTTCATTCCGCATTTTACACGCTCACCGAGGATCACGAGTCCAATTAGTGTCTTTTCAAATCGACGGACAAAATGCGTTGTCAATTTTTTGGAATAGCAATTGAACTTGACGATGATAATGTAACATTCGTACAACAATGGACCGGGACGGCTGATGTCGGCTAACAATGCGACAATGACGCGGATTAGGGACATGCAGTGGACTGATAGAACACAGCCGCCCACGAGGAGCTTTCGCTCGGACAATGATAAATTAATCCACGTGTTACCACCATTATATGCTCCTTTATATAATCGAGCCTTAAAATTATATTGTGACAACAACGGACATACGAGTAATTTTTAGATTCAAGTTGTTGGTTAGCGAAACCAATGTGTGAAATTGGTCGAATTCAAGTTTCGCGCGATGAACGCCGCGGGCGTATGCTAGTATACATATATAAGCGGTCCGAAGCTGGCAAGTTTCCGTGCTCTTCATTTTTCCCACAACGAGAGAGGCACTGAAGTTTTAATGGATGGTGGATATCGCTGTAAAGTTGAGAGTCATTGCCTCCGTATTAAGTTTTATCCCGATGTAGGCTTTTACGCGAAATACGTTGGAGTTTCAGTAAAAATGCTCGGAATTTGTAATCTCGTCCGGAATAATTTTGCAACGTGTCGATTTGGAAATATTTTGTAATTAGGTAGAATTAATTTAGATTAAGAATTCGTTATAATTAAAAGGATTATTTATGTGATATGTGTAGCTTCGGTATATTTAAAATGTTGCATTTGTTTAAGAATAACATTTTTTTCAAAACTTATACAATAAAATATTTAGATGTCAAAATTCAAGGCATTCAATCGATTTAAAGTTTTCTACCAAGATTTGTTCTGGGTGGGAATCGATATCACAAACCTTCAGCTGTCAGGTTCCCTCACCATTTGTCTACAGACCGGTCTGTTTGATAAAATTGCAATAAAACAAAGCTACGTACGTATATGACCATTAGACTAAAGTAATAACATTTCACATACATAGGTACATGATTGAACTATAAATTTTTTTTCTGAAAATGAAGAAGCCGAAATCGTAAGCATCTTTTGAAGCCCGTCCGGCGCGGATGCCAGTTTGAAATGCGGCCACTATTTCAATCCGTACTGGCGTAATTCTCTTATGACGTCACTCGGCCTGCCCGCGCGCTTCGAATACACTCACGTATTCTGCAACCCTCGCCAGGTTTTGGCTAACATGAAATATTTCACGGTCAAACAGTTACGTTAGATTTACGGATACTGATTTTGAGAATGAAATTTGTATTTATAAAAATTTTAATTTAGCTTTCTAGTTCGATACTACATATGAGCAATTGTTATTAGTTCCTATTTGTTTACCAATAGAGAGTTCAATCGAGTTAGGGTTTCACTAATGTGTCTCGACGTAAACGTCTCTACATAGAGTCTATTATTATGTTTCTATAATTTTTTGAATTATTGTTGTTCGTGGTGCTAAGTTGCGGTTAGGTTATTTTTCTCGAATAAATAAACGAACAGAGATAGTCGAGAGCGTTGCGATCACGTCCACAGTAGCACCTAGTCATCTTGAATAAAACACAGACGGTGCCCGCACAGCGTCGCGGAATAAAATACGAGCCCGCTTGCAACCGAACAGGTGCTCCGGTAACACTCAATAATGTAAGATGGCGCTGCCATTTCAAATATGGAACGTATCGAATTATTCTTGGCGTCCCGATGAAGTTCAATTACCAATATCGACAATATAAAGGTTTTAGTTTTCGTAAAGCTCTAAGAAAACTGCAAGATATTCATTTTACGAGTATTGTATGTAATTCAATTGTCTCTTTGTTCTTCAAATGTATCCAATTGAACTGCAAAGTACGATCGTAAAAGTGTTAATCAAACGTGTACTCAATTAGAAACGACTCTATGTATTTTTAACTTTTAATTATCTCAAGAAATTACAATAGGTACCTATATTGTTACTTTTGGTAGTTACAGAGTACTGGTTTATTGTACATAAAAATTGAGTCGCAAGGGTTTTAACGGCGTAGTAAATAAGTTGAATAAGGAAAAAGAAAAGCGGAACGAAGAATCCGTCACGTCCCAGCGGCGGCCGGGGCCGAGGTGAGGCTCGCACGTGTTATGAGGGGAGGTCGCGTGCCCCTCAATCTTTCCTCGTTTCAACTGCTACCCTTCCCTACTTTTGAATCTGGCTGAACTTTTCAAACTCGCTAATCTCACCCGGTAACCTGGCGGGGACCGTAAGCAAAACGTAAACATCGACGACAAAAACGGACGCAGTACTAAATTAAACCAATATCAAATCAAAAATGTTTTATTTGCTGTTCAGTCTGAAAATATACCACATACTCTTAAAATGTCTGTGCGAGGTACAGACAAAATATTTTCTTTTGTTCATAGCTGTATCACTTTTAAAAGTCATTATTGACTAGTTATTTATAATGTTCTATGTAATGCAAGACCGTATTCGCTAAACAGTAGTAAGCTCTAGAAGGCTAAAGGAGGTTCCACAAGCGGCAAACGGAAGTAACAAAACCGAATATTTAGAGTCAGAAGTGCATCTATGTAGGAGTTTGAATAAATAATAAGGCTGCAACGCTTATGTACTGCAATGTCCAAGGGAAGGTTGGATCACAAAAAGAAAAATATATTAGTATATAAAAATGTGCACATAATATATTTGCACTTATTAAATGTGAAATGGAAACAGGCTTAAAATATTCCGGTTATTTTGAGATAAACGTTAATAATATATTTGAAAACCAAATATTTTTTGTATATTAATGTTGAAAACTGCAATACATACATATATTCTATTCTAATTTATGTTCATTGCAAGTCAATTCGTATTCATTATGTCAGTCGTAATTTTAATTAAATCATTTCAATGTTATTCTCATAGCGCGGATATTGGAAATGTCGCATTCCGTGCTAGTTGTGGATACACGGACTTTGTAATTAGATGTACTCGTATTTTAATAAAATGTGTTAATATATTAAATATACCTATATACGTACGTACTATATAATGCTTGTACAGATAATTTTATTACACTTGGACACAACAAATGTTTCTCCTGGGTGGGAATCGAACTAGCGACCTCCCGTTTCTTAGTCAGTGTCTGTAACGACTCGCCCGAGAGGCAAGAGAGAATGTCAAAATGGCGCGTACATAACACAAACGTAAAAATAATAACCGCAGTTTCACTTCCGTTTTTTATTTTTTTCTTACCAAAAGTTGCCACAGATAAACGTAAAGTTGATCGTGGGAAGAGTAAGTTGTACAAACGGACGGTCAGGCTAATGACGCAAGTTTTTCTATTTCAAGTTGCCGCGGCGCGGTTGATAAATCCTCCGCAGTTCTTGATACGTCACGGGGAGCGCGCGGTCCTTGCTGCGACGGACTGTTGTGTTTCAGTTGAGTTTTAGAAATACTTCTGTTGGTCGGGTTCAAACGGGGTGTGTTCGAGTCGCGATTGGTCGTTATTGATAGAAATTTCCATGTTGTATATTTTTAGATAGACGATATCATATGTGTTGGGTTTTCACATTGCACATAGAACAATCACTCGGTGCTTTGATACATCCTTAGTCTTTTAAAGATTATTTATTGTAACTTATCAGTTCTGTATCAGTCCTGTTTGTTTGTTCGATTGATTTTATTAATAAAGCAACAACGAATTACAATTTATAATTAAGTACAATATCTTTCCAGTTTCAGTTTTAATTTCATTTATTATCTCATTAAATGTATTTCAATACTGATTAAATATTTACTGTTAATATTTACACAAGATCCTACCTATAAGGGTGTACATTATTAAAATTTGAATGCTCGCCACTTTTTGTTCCGCCCTTTTGTTGTTCCACTGCCGAACAGGCATCTCTTCTCGTCAGTCTAAATGCGAGTAGAAGTAATATGTGCTGACGATACCCTCATTATTATTACCATTTATGCTGGTATCGTTTTAATAATTTATTAACAGTTTTAATTTGGACACCGTATTAACCGTTCTCATTAACAACGCCATTCAACGCCGTTTGTGTATAGAGCAAAATCAACATTTAACGTTTAACACTTTCATTAAAGTTTAGTTCGGATATTGCGTGCATTTTAAGCGTTAATATTACTTTCGCTAACAACGGCTGTACTTTTACAGTTCGCCTCAACTTGACCGGCGACGTAAAGTAGTAATCCCGCAGGCCAAAATGTTTGTTTAATAATTTATAATGCATTTTGTTTGCTTACTACTGATGATATTGAAATTGATTAAAGTCCAATACCCAATTCGTTTGAAGTTCAGCCTCCAACTGCGGCGGTCTGGAATACAATCCTGACTCGTTAAGTTCGTTTTATAACTTAAAAATATTAAAATCAATCTGTATAATGGTGAAGGATTCATGAGGATACCTGTACATTTAAAATATCTTATAAAAATGTATAATATTTCTGACATGTACGAAGCTAATAAGTACGTGGCCACTATGGTGAACTCATTAGTTTAAGCATTCTTAAGCCCTCTCACTTGTCGAGGTTCATGTTAAGCAGTGGAAGAACAAATAATTGAAAAAAAAATGGTGATAGACATGTGATATTGTTACTGGTGGCTATAACCCACTATTGCCTCATTGTTGGGGATGATTTAGCTGCCGGGAATGGGATCTGCTTGGAGCGGGTTCAGATGAGCATGTTTATAACATGTCTCTTGACAGGGTTCATTGAACTCACACCTAATCGCCAATATGGCGGTCTGTTTCTATAGCGAATCTACGGATACAATATTATTAGGGTCACACTCACCTGCTTTCCATTCAATTTTGCCAATAAATCTCTTGAGTATTTACAAGAATATCGGTTAAGCTCTAAATAAGCCCACCTTAAAATATTATGTCACAAATACTGTTTTGGGACCGTGTCGTCGGTCTGTTCTACTACTCCCTAATAAATTATAATAACTGTGAATTTTACATTTTTAGTCTATAAAATAAACTATCTTTTACAATTATTTAATGTTTGCTTCCTCTAACCATTAACATGATATATAAATGTATTTCACAAATTTTTCCTCGTTTCAGGTGAAATATGTTCATTCCATATGTTTACATTCATATTCCTACTGAATGTATTTGGATACTGCAGCGACATTTGTTAGATTAGCATTAGCTATCATGCAGCAGCTAATATGTTTGCGGTACAATTAGCTTTGTGTGAGAAAATAGCGTTGTTTATTCCCTCACCTCTGTCATTGTGGCTGCTGACCATTACGTCCAGCCCCTGGCACGGATCTCCTATTTCAAATGGACACGATTTCGGAGTTTCTAAATTGCTTTGTTTCCCTGATGATTGATGGGTAATAGCGTATGTCAGAATTTTTTGAGAGTTAAACACTCCCTTACGCTGTATACAGGTGTTTTCCTAAAATCAGAAGGTTAGGCTACGCCATAGAATTCAAACACCTCAAGAAACAAAATATATCTGCGATAATACATACTACTGGAATGTCCCGTGTTCGGAAAGAAAGATATTATATTGAACTTCGATTGCAAAAAAGCTCGACTCAGAAACAATTCATGAACTACCAAGAGAACACAACGAAGGAAGTAAATTCATAGATTTCTGTCAAACTATAGCTGCAGTATTTTTATACTATAAACGGGACTTAATCGCGCACTATTTTAACCGACTACTACTCGTGACCACGGCCGTTGCATTGCGGCCGAAACGTCGAGAGTCGAGGTAAA
>DWUN01002521.1:0-13710 GCA_018249975.1 Passova gellias | reverse complement strand
AAAAATTTTTTTTTTTAAAAGTCCTATGTTACTTCTAATACCTCCAAGAATACGTGTACAAAGTTTCATGATGATCGGTTAAGTAGTTATCGCGTGAAAGCGTAACTGACTAGCTGGTAGTCGCGGCTTCGCTCGCGTTGTCAAAAGAACGTACCGTTATTGTGCCTGTAACGCCATGTATAGCGCTTATTTCATTAAAACGTATTGTCCTGTGGAAATAGGATATTTTCCGGGAAAAGTGGCCTACGACAACCTCCAGCCTTTTAGCTACATCCGTACCAAAACTCACATCGATCCGTTGCTCCGTCTTGACGTGAAAGAAGGACAAGCAAACACACTTTCAGATACATAATATTAAGTATACATTCATACGGTTTTACACGATGTAAATGAGAATATATACGAAGGTGATTTCAAACCGAAAATAAATAAAAAGTCGAAATTTAATGAAGTTATGACCAAGTCCGAATCTAAGCGAGCTTTGGAAAAAAATACCGCGTCTATTTTGCGTTCGGTACCTTCTGCTTATACTGTTAGGAACCTGGCGTGATGGTATAGCAATATTTAGATTCTACTGACACAAATATTGCCAGGATGCCAGGAAGCAATTGAGTCGTTACCGCAAACTAAAAGCTACTTTTCAGATAAGATTTTTTTTAAATAACATCAAATATCCGCAAATTTCATGTGCCGCTTGTAATGTTCGTGATATAGGTACCTATGTACATATATTATATCCCGATTTCTCCATTCCCAGCTGATTTCCCGGCAATTCGCGTTATTGGGAACAATTTCGGTTCTAGTTCGCGAATGTTTCCAAACTGTTGCTGTTATTTGGTTTCCGGGAGCAGTTCGGGAATGAACATGTACTTTTATTAGCGCACATTTGCAAATGCGGAACCTTATTTTGTATACGTTCGAGATGGCGAGTAGGTGATACATTTTTATTATATGTAGCTCTGATTATTTCTG
The DNA here is from genome assembly GCA_018249975.1 of Passova gellias. Taxonomy (NCBI): domain Eukaryota; kingdom Metazoa; phylum Arthropoda; class Insecta; order Lepidoptera; family Hesperiidae; genus Passova; species Passova gellias. The sequence goes on along the minus strand of DWUN01002521.1, from coordinate 12,738 downwards.
CTGATTTTGTAAAAGATCTCCGGTATCTGATTTTATACGGTACTAGTTGTGCCTGCGACTTCGTCCGTGCATGAATTTAAACTGAAATAAAATTAACCTAAGTTGCTTCTTTTTACATCGGCTAGCTGCCAGTGAAAGTGCCGTCAAAATAGGTCCAGCCGTTCCAGAGATTAGCCGGAACAAACATTCAGACAGGAACACAAAAATTGATAAAAAAAAAATGCTTTGGTATATCTACCGTGTATACTTACGAGTATATGCATTTAGTAAAAAGCTGTTATTTTAATGTTACAAACAGACAATGCAATTTTATTTGTATATATTAGACTTACAAGCTCCAACAACTCCGTTAATTCACATTCGAGCAGCGTGGTGGAAAATGGTCCACGCTATCCGTAACAACGACATAGCCCTGTGCCCAACACTGAAACTCAAAAAGATTACAGTCAATAACGTGAAAATATTGAATGTTACATTCGGAACGTAAATACGTGATGAGGAAAAAATTCTATTTAAGATTTCTTATAAAATACTTCCTTCAATTACATTTTCAATACATATTTAATGCGAGAGAGGAAAGGACGCATTGTGCCGTTTAGATAAATGTAGGTATCGTTATCTAGGGTCGTCACTTCCCTCGGAGCCGTGGACAGAGGGGAGGGGAGTCGCTCTGTAGACCCGGGGCCTTTGATACCCTACATAACCCAACCCTAACTGGTAGAGTATCATAAGAAAAATTTCCACCGTAATGCAAGAAAAAACACTTTAATATTAAACTAATTTACACTCGTAAAATGCTTGTTCAGTTTATGTATTAATGAAAATGAAATGTTAATAGGAACCACTACATAGTATAAAACAAAGTCGTTTTTGGGCTGTCGCTATGTACGCTTAGACCTTTAAAACTACGCGATGGATTTTGATGTAGTTTTTAAATGGAGTGATTCAAGAGGAAGGTTTATGTGCATAATAACATCTGTTATATAGTAGAGAAGTACTGTTATTTTCGAGATTTCTAATGTGATGTCGTAAATAACTGACTGTAAAGCAAAGTGATCTACTACCGTGCGAAGCCGGCACGGGCCGCTGGTATTAATTAATATGAAGAATTTGAAATAAAAAATGGAGGTGTTGTAACAGTCCTACCTCTGTTTTGAAGGTGAAATTTAATGAAAGAAGCTAATGAAGCAACAGGACGCTACAGTCAAAAAGGTTAAAATCCAGGCACCTCAACAAAATGTATGCAAATCCTGTGGGAATATTTTGCACATTTTCGCAAATTGAACTATTTGAACGATATAATGAACGCTATTAAAACTACTGTAGCATATTTGAACACATTTAAAGTCAGAATATCTGGTAGAACATTTGATAGTAACAATACTTGGCTTGTGTAATTGCATCGTAGTGAAAGTTCTTGTTGAATAATTCTTTTGTTGATATTGATTGCGTTCGGTTCCAATCCTGTTCCCGTCTTATTGCTGGGCGCTGGTCTTTGCACCGCACTATGAGTATAGGAGGCCTGGACGCGCTTTTCGGATGGTTTTCAACGTCCTAAGTTAAGTTTTAAGTTTTTTTAGTTTTTTTTTTTAAGTTTTTTTCGTTTTTTAAGTCCTCCTATAAAATGTTATTATGTTATCCAAACTCAACAACCAGGATAGTTGGCTTAAAATGTCTTCTGAAGTACCGATCCGCTTCTGAAAATTTGCCACTAACCCCGCTTTATTTTGCAAATCGCTTGTAAACAGTAACAGAGTCAGGTTTACAAACTCTTCATTGTGATTGCTTATCAATGCACCGAAGGTTTTTCAGCTCTTTTAGTGTTCCACTGCACCTTTAAGTAATACGGCTCTCCTTACATAGTGACGAGGTATCAGGCCGCAGTTCAGCAGTCTGGTCAATTACGGATTGGCAGACTTCACAGACCTCAGAAAAATTATATATTTTATAATATACTCCAAAGTGTGCAGGTTCCCTCACGATGTTAGGGCGTGTGATATTTAAATTTCAATTTATAAAACGCACGTCAAAGATGTGTGCTAGGACGTGCGTCCCGGCTTTATGAGGGTTTTTAATGGACTTGTATTCTACATAGCCTTATCTCTGGACGTGGCAACTTGGCAGCTTACATCTCAACTTCCAAAACCAGTATTGCTAGCAATGGTTTACCATTTGTTCTCGCGGAAACGTTTTAGAGCTGCAAAGTCAAATTTGTTCCGGAGAGTTCATGAGCGAAGTTGGTTGTCTTGAATTTTTAAGTTGTGTATAGTTGTTGAAGATGAGCTTTTGAATTTCGAGCGGAATGCTCTTCTGTTAGCTGCGGAAACTTGTGTTAGTACTCGCCGAAACAATGCAGAATTTATCGCTTTTTGACGTGGAAAATTGCTTCATTTTAAATTTATCGCTAACATTGTTGTAGGAGTCATGCAATGTAGCGGAAACAAATTTAAAAAACACTTCAGCCATTTATGTAGAGAACATAAGGAAATCTTTGATTTCATACCATTAAAATGACTATTCTACTTGTATTTCATAAAGCCTAATAAAGTAAACCTCGTAGATAAACGAAGAATATTTGTAAACCAGTTAACAAAAAGGCAGTCAATATTATTGAATGTCATAACTTTGATGATATATTTAAAATTTAATGTATAGGTTTGCATTCGGACGTATTCTGATGAAAAGCTTCGACAAGGGCTACGATGTCGGATGCTCGCGGTTATACCTATACACTTTACATTCGATAAGACCAGATTGTAATTTTCGAGAAACGCAGCCGAAGGAACAGGCTGTTCGAAATGAGACAAAACAGATGACATTGATTAAACGCCCACTTAATTCTGACCGAAAACTTTTTAATGAAACTGATCTAAATTGTCTATTTCCTACCGTTTCGAGTTGCGAAGTTGGACAGTTTAATTTTTATGGCAGCTATTGAGAACAATAGCTCATTGTTCTTGGAAATCAGAATAAATCATGGCGAAGTGCTTTGAGTTGTCCACGTTTTGTAACATTTTAACTGCTTTCTTTAATTAAGCGCTGCAATTAACTTGATTGTTCAACGGTTGCTTATTTTTATGTTTTACGCTGGAATATTAAAAATTACGTTATCTTCGCTGAGAATATCTAGCTAACGGAGTAATAAACCTTTTATCGAGCCACGTTTTCCATTTACTTGTATAATGAGTTCTGTATCAACAAACATTTAGTTCATAAAAACAACTGTTTAAAGCTGTTCAGAATTAGGTACCTATAACATTTTTTTCAATTGATATTACACCAATTATGATCAGTTGAAATTAATTACGTTCATTCGTACTGGCCCTATTTCGTAAAATGGTGATCAAAAATATGTATGTGCATGATGTTGACGATGATATCGACAATGATGAGGACATCGATAACGGTGGCAGTGAATATTGTAATAATGAGGACAATGATTATGATAATTGTGTTGAAGTTGATAATGATCACGATAATGTCGATGTTGATCATAATGATGACGATGTTGATGATTATAATAATTAAAGTGATAATTGTAATGATGATGGTGATGTTCTCATATGCATGGATTGTACAATTCACTATAAACTCTTTTTCATGCTTACATCTGAATATGGAAAGCTACTGGTAAAGCTTTCCATATTCATAACAGTATTAACACTTAAGATCAACGATTAGATTGTAGATTACGACTTCTAAGGTTTAATTGGATATAAAATTACCACATTAATTATAAGTTCATTACGTTAGCCTTGGTGGAATCTCGATTTGTACATTAATATCGTCATTACATTTATCTAACTTGATGTTTTACTATTATTACTAAAAATGCCCACGCTTAGTGGAGGACTTTAAGAAGTACCGATTGTTATCTTTAAGCCACAAAGGAGACTTTGGGTGCTTCGAGTACCATTTTTACAATACCTTGACTGTTAATATTTTCTTACGCTAGGCATTCGTTTTGCGCTATATACATACTTACTAATATTATAAATGCGAAAGTAACTTCGTCTGTCCGTCTGTCTGTTACGCTTTCACGGCCGAACCGCTTGGCCAATTGCGATGAAATTTAGTATGGGAATAGTTTGAAATCTTTAAATGAATATAGTATGTTCTTTATCCTGATATTCCCACAGGAACAAAATCTGCGCTAGTAACACCGCGGTGCACAATTAGTTGAGTTTAGATATAAAAAATAATATAAGTTGATTAACTAAGAACAATTATATACAGTCAAAGCGTAAGTAGTATACATTTTGTATAGACATAAAAAGTGTAATAGTTGATAATTTTAAAAAGTAGAATCTATACAAATAAATAAAATTGGAGTGTCTGTTTGTAATATTAAAATAACCGCTTTTTCTAAATGCATATGTACATATACATGGTACATATACCAAAATAGTATTTTTTACAATTTTTGTCTGTCTGTTTGTTCCAGCTTATCTCTGGAACGGCTTTACCGATTTTCACGGGTCTTTCATTTGCAGATAGCTGATGTAATAAGGAGTAACTTGAGCTACTTTTTATCCCGAAATGCCCATGGGATCGGGATTTACGTATGTAACACCGCGGGGCACATCTAGTAATGAATAAAACAATTCGAAATTGTAACCGTTAGACCTGATCGTAAATGTGAATGTTAATGTACCTCTATGCCTCGAGCTAGGGAAGGCTGCCATGTAGCGCTATCTTCTAGCCATTGTTAACCTATATTTAGCAGTATTTACAGAAATTAGTGCTGAATTACAGCAGAGTTCTGAATTCCCGCAAACAGAACCTTTTGTCTCGCTGTCTGTTGATGAAAATGTATTTCTCGTCCGTATACCGCTTTTATTTTGCTTTTATATTCAACGATCACAAACAGTTAGACGGCTCCTTAAGTAGTTTTATCGTTTCGTGTAAAAGACGTTGCTCTTGGCTGTGTTTAGATGGATAAAGAGAAAAACTTTTAAATCGCTTACTTTTAGAATAAAGCTAAACGCAGGTAGGGTTCAGAAACATTGTACACAAAATAATATTATTGAAGTGAAAATATGAAAAAGGTTCGTACTCCGCCTACGAATTGCTGGTATTCGGTTTAGAAATGTAATTTTTATATCGTACAGCAAGTTACTAACTGTTAATTAAGGACAAGCAAAAGGTTATGTTATGTTAAGTGCGTTAAGTAGCTAGTATCATTTAAATTCATAGCTAATGACATTAAATTCATAGTTAATGTCATTAAATTCATAGTTAATGTCATTAAATTCATAGCTAATGTCATTAAATTCATAGCTAATGTCATTAAATTCATGCGAAAAATAATATTAGAGAATATCCCACGTAAGACATAATGTTGTTACAGAGCTCGATACACGTAAATCTCTTATTAGCCTCTTACGATACCCACGGGAAGTGGGAATACTCGTATTCTGTTGCGAAAAGATCCGGCGTAATGCCGTTAAACAGAAATTTCTATTTGCTACATAGTATATTCATACTTTTCATTACACCTGTGTTAATACATGAACTTTACACGCAAAATCTATTACCATGTAATTAACAAGGGTTGTTTTCGACGATTGCTCGTTAATATTCCTTGCGAAGTGTTTGAAATTTAGATATTTTTGCATATAATATAATATAGTTCAGAAGTTTATCAACGTGGGCGATTTCCATTAAATTCTGTCGAAAACTAAAAACTAAACCAACTGTTAGGTATTTAAATTTGTGAACATTATGTTAAGCACTTTAGAGTAACTTGCGAAAATTAACTTCGATAATATTATGGATTCAGATTAAATTTCATTTATTAGCTTCAGATAAACTCTCGTGAACTTTGTAAAAAAAAATTCCCCCCCTCCACCACTTTTTGATGAGTCACATTTGTTTGTTCGTTTCACGACAATGTGACATTGATTTCAAACTGAGCACCGTTTGGAAAGTGATGAATTTCGAATCCCACCATGACAAATTTATCGACGTTCACGAAAACACCATTAACATTTTCCTTTGGGAAGGGAGCGATGGAAAAACAATCTGTTACTCTCGTACGCTCATAATCTCGTAAACGAGAATCGTCTTGCCTAATCACTTTCGTCAACATATCCAATTATATCATCTTTTATTATCCACCGTCATGTTTTCCTCCGATGTCTTGCGATTTGGAATTTTGTTTTGTCTTTTTATTTTTCTATTCAATCTGATATTAAGTTACTGGAGTCTAAAAACGCCCCGAATATTAGGTGCAGTTGTGTAAATCCTAACTTCACTAATATTACTAAAAGTCCCATTCTGTAGTCCTGTTACTAATGAATACTCACCAACCCTTATTAAACCTGTTATTGAGTTCACACTAACAGTCCCATCACTATAGTTTGCTATTCTCACATAAAAAACTGCATATTTGACGAGTAACACTTTAATTTAGGCGACATACGAGTATACTCGTAAAACTCATTTTTATTCCACTCTGTAACGCCGTTCACTGGTGGCATTGTTTTAAAAAACAATTGTTATCTAAAAATAAATTACAGTGAGTACGTTATTGTAACCCCAATGGTCGTACGTGGAGGCGTCACCATATTGTTTCTGCACTGAATCTAGTTTGCGGGATGAGATGAGGGATGCTGTGAAATTGCAGCCGCCTTGGAGCTGACGTGAAAGGAGACAATGGAATTCTCAGCGTTGGAGTTCTCAGGAAACTTTATGAAATATAAACACGGTTTCCCGATTACGGGTGGAAATTTCCGACGTTTTTGTATCACTTCAATCCGAAAATAACTTTGCCGTAATAATTTTTGTTTTATTTATATGGAACAGTAAAGATACAGGCTCCAGTGATAAATGGCCACATGTTCTATAGGCTATAAGAATGGGACTGTTAGTGTGATTTCAGTTAGTAATATAATATGTTAATAAGAAGTACTTTGTCAGTATTAATTAGTAACGGGACTGTTAGTAATATTAGTCCAGTTAGTACTTCTTACTGTAATTGCAATTAATAGTCGTTAGTATCTGCCCTATCCAAGGTTAGTCTCACTGTGTTGCTCTTAGATAGTAGTCTCTAGTATACACGTGGACAGGCTTCAAATAGGCTTAAGGTAGGCTTACATTGCCATAAAAAGTATTACGCTTGCGTAGAAAGAGCTTATTCACTCTTGTCTTGAATGATTCCAAGTTGCCTAACAAAATATCATTTGTATTAGATATTAGCTATGCTCGCGGCTTCGCCCGCCTGGAGATCAGTATGACACAAAGTCTTTTTCAAAGTTGCGACATTTTCGTAAAACAATGAAAATCCTAAAAACCTTAAAAATGGGAGAAAAACGTAGCCTATGTATGTTCACCCCAATATCATCAAGTATCTCTATATGAAATTTCATAACAATCGGTTCAGCGTTTTGGCCGTGATGTTGTCACGGACAGACAGACAAACGGATTTACTTTCGGATTTATAATATTGGTATGGATTTTTTTATGTGCTGTATTTTCATGGGATTGTCTTGGCTTTCTTTGCTTGGCCTTGTTGTAAGCAAAAGTAATGGACAGTCCGAATCATTAATCACGTCGATTTGTCTTGGATTTAGGCGATTTGGTAGTACAAAGGTATTTAGGGTATACTAACTGTGCCCGCGTCTTCGGCCGCGTTTGGTTTGAAATGGTAGTAAAAGTAGCCTAAGTTACTACTTATTGTATCAGCTATCTGTCAATGAAAGTCCCGTCAAAATCGATGCAGCCGTTCCAGAGATTAGCCGGAACAAACAGACAGACAAAAATGGTAAAAAAAGTTATATTGATATTTGTAACGTGTATACATATACATACATTTGTACGTATATGCATTTAGTAAAAAGCGATTATTTTAATATTACAAACGGACACTCCAATGTTATTTAGTTGTATAGATAGGGTATTTATTATATATAGAACGAATTGAAACATGGCTTGCATTAAATCAGGGTTTTCATTCACATTTTCATGCGTTTGACAAATGGGCCATTGATATATTTTTGACTCCACATTTGAGATGTACGAGTATTCCATAAAAATGTAAATTTAATAGCTTTTAGGGCCAACCCTTCCGTAGTCGACAGCGATTATGAGATCACGGTCATTGTTTTAATACTTTTTTAAATATTTGTACAAGTTATAGAAAGTTATTGTATAGAATATATACATAGATAGATTGTTTAAATATATCATATACATTTTGAAACTCTGAAAGAAATCTATACTAAAAATATCGTATGTGAATTAATTCTGTAAATTAATTGTTACATGTTTCTTATATACTACAATAAAAAGCAGTGACAGCCATTTTGAAATTGATTCTCCCACTCTGTGGATCTGGGTTCGAATCCCGGCACACGACTGAGATTTATGAAGTTTTTTTTATAACTTTTTAAATATCATTATGGTATCAATATCACGATATTATGTTATGGATAATAATAATGTAATAATATATAATATAATATCTGGGGACAGTTTCACGCACGGCTATATGATTCGAAATTACGCAATTTAATGCCTGTATTATGGTAACCGGACAGCTGATAAACATACATATATACATACGATACTTATACAGATATTTTTATTACGACCAGACACAGAACAAACAATTGTGATCATTATGCAAATGTGTGTCCTGGGTGGGAATCGAACCCACGGCCTCCGGTTTTGCAGTCAGGGTCTCTAACCCCTCGACCACGAGGCCAATCAAATTATGTTTCTGAGGCGTGTCCAATCTGCGAAACCGCACGCGGCCAGCGTGGCAGAGTAAGGCTTAAAACCTTTACAAGTATAAACTTTATATCCAATAATAGAACAATAACAATACGGATCAAAAAAATGTAATACATACGTCAGAAGACAGGTTTTGGAACGTTTGCGTGTGTGATTTTAACGAAATTTATTTGGGGGTGATAAATTATTATCGGGCTTAAGATACATGATACTTTTGCAACGAAATATTTCACCTCCACTGGATAGAGTGAGGTCGCAAATAGCAAAGGGTCTCGCTTGGGTCTCGGGTTGTCGCTGAAATCAGTCTCAAAGACACTTCGCTACTGATAGAGCTGATTAACTACAAAACCTAAAGTCGTGGGTTCGATTCCCACTCAGGACAATCATTTGTGCGATGAGCACATTTGTTTGTTCTGTGTCTGGGTGTAATAAAAAATATCTATATGAGTATTATATCGTATGTATATTATTATTGTTATTTGTATTAAAATAATAGGTAATGTGTGGTGTGGTGCCATCCACTGTCTATGCCTATGCATTGTTCTAATGATGTTACAATAAAACAAATAGTTAGTCTGTGGAAAAAGTCTTGTCTTTTATTATATATGTCTGTTTATAAGCTGTCCGGCTACCACAACACAAGCATTCAATTGCCTAATTTGCAATCAGTAATTGTTGTTCTGCCATATACTTATAATTTACATGGCAGAACAACGTTTGCTGAGTCAGCTAGTATACAAAACAATTATTACTCTGGTTGTAAGCAACATTTTGTTTATGTCAAATCCTATTTCATTCACCCTTATGTAACCTTTGATAAAACCGTTCAGTAATCCGATTAAAACGTTTAAGTCTAGCGTTCAAGATTAACGTTTTTTCATAAGGTAAACTGTTGATTTGTAGGAAATGTTTTTGCTTTTTTCAATTTGGCTCCGCGCCTGCTAGCACTGTGCTTTTCATTTAATAGTACTAAATACGATTTTTTACAGTCGTTTAGAATATGTCTGTGTGTATAATAATACTTTGAAAAAGTGTCTTTTATAACAAAAATTATACCTGCCAATTTTCATTAAAGAAACCGTTTTCCGCGTGAACAAAATTTGGCGTTTCACAAAATCGCCAAATAAAATTAGTAAGCAATAAAAATATTCTTACAATTTCCGGGAAATATTAAATCTTTCGGACGCGCTTAAGATTTTTTGATAATAAATAATAATTACATCCGTGCCATATTTCATCCGGTCCGGTCTAAAATTAAAGTACAAAAACCTTTTTATATCGAAAAATTTGATAGGACCTAATTTAATACCGGTATTAATAAATTTATATAAATTGAAGGGTTATCGCATACTTTGTGTTGTTAACATAACATTTTAAGCAAATACAAAGTGCCTACGAACATAATACTTACGCTGCCTGTTAGAAGCATGTTACGACATGACTTGGCCGCTAGCCGACCGGCCGGTGGCAGCACAAGTGTGGTGCGAGCTTAATATGTCGCACCTTGTTAGTTTTTACGACAACGTTCTACACTGGTCGGTAGGTCCCTGGCTTTATACATTTATGGAATTGTTTAAACTTGGATTTTCACAGTATTATCTGCTGAAAATATACACTGTTAAATAATTATAACAAAGTTATAAATATGTTTCTCAATACCTTGTCCCTTATTAACTTGTTCTGTGTCACAAGAAACATTACAAGCCTGCTTTTTTGTTATATATTTTTGCGTCCTTTTAAGCAGTGACATCATAATTGCTGTCACTGGTATCGTTAATGATAGCAAGATATAAAAATAACAAACGTAGTAATTGGAAAACGGCAAAACCATTTTCCCTTCTAACAATGTAACGTTTTCTTGACTTCTGGTAGGCTATTAGAAGCGCCTAATAATCCACATAGTTTATATAAGTAATATTCCATCGATCCATTCAACCATCCTACTCCATTATCCACTTCAAACATAACAGAACCTTTTGAATCCATCGGCACTCCACTGAACTCCAGTTATGATACCTAATAATTATAATTACAGCCTAAAGCCAGTACGTAAATTTATAAACGTATACCTGACGGGGTAGGCAGAAAGCACCGAGTGCCAAATATCTCTGTCCTTGCAAACCTGACGCGCTTCCTCTGCATTCATCACTCTCTTCATACATACACGTCGGTTTCGGACTCTTGACTCCTCCGCCAACCTGCATCCGACCTATTTGATCGACATATGACAGTCTAGGTCTCCCTCGGCGCCTATCTACATCAACACTCGCAACATTCGTAATAATAATAGCGGTATAGATCGAAAATCGCACAAACATTATTTCCCCACTAACAAAACCCCCACCCCCTATCCTCTCCCTTCGCCCGCCTATCTTACCAATCATCTCCTTCCGCCAACACCTTTCTTTTTCTTCCGTCAGTTACGTTTATTTTTATTTCTTTAACTAAACGAGGTTTTTTTTTAATAACGATAGATGGCTTTTATTTATAGCATTTTAATTTATTTACAATTATTGTTATATAATCCTATACTCGTTAATGGTTCTTATTTAATCATTACATAGTATAAAACAAAGTCGCTTTCCGCTGTCTGTCCCTATGTATGCTCAGATCTTTAAATCTACGCAACGGATTTTGATTCGGTTTTTTTAAATAAATAGAGTGATTCAAGAGGAAAGTTTATTATGTATAATAACATCAATTATATAGTAGACAAATACTGTTATAATTTATATGGCAGAACAACGTTTGCCGAGTCAGCTAGTGCTATATAAAAGTAAGCGCTTAAGATGTTACTTAGAATCGGTTTGACACTATTTATATAAGTTTCTCATCGTCTTTCCTCGAAGTGACTGGTTTAAATATGTCAGTTTTTTTGTATTGCTGCGGATCTTATCCGGCTGCGGATCTTATCCGGCTATGGCCTGGCCGGCTGATCGAACCGGGTAATGTATTTGCATTGTGAGAAGATTTTGTGTGGCTTAAGTAAGTAACCGGGGGAGTTTTCAAAAATTCTGTTATTTAACTTCAAAATTACTTACAAAATATCCTGAATTATAGGGTTCATTAACTTACACGGAACGTGACACATAATCATCAAATGACATTAAAAATTTCGACATATATCCAGAAAACTGCCTTGAATCACATGAAACGCGATTAATCCTTCTTAACTTATTGCGATAAATCTCATACACGAATATGGGGTTATTGCTGTACGGCGAAGGTTCTGTAATTTATACAACCTTTTCCTATAGTCTATAGTCAGTTACTTGAACTCGACAAAAGAGGCATTGATATCGTTATAAAAAAAGAAACCAACCGCTACCGCTTATGTATTGTACCATAGCGTAAGATCGTTCTGAGAGGCGAAGAGACTGGAGGTAACGACTGAGCGCGGAATACAAATTGTCATCTGCCAAGAAGCTCCGCTCGGCTCGTAGACGACCGTTTTTTTTTCTTCGAGTCCACAGAATTCTGTGGTCTTACAAGCGTCGAGCCGTTGTGGTTGTGGAAATTTTGCTACAATAGGCGAGACAGTTATCATTCGTAACGAGCTGTGCCCAGCGGCTTTACTCGTCCACATTCCGATACCGCGAGAATTTCGGGATCAAAAATAGCGTATATGTTGCCATATAACCGCCTCTATCTTTTAATTAAAGCCCCATTAAAATCGGTTCGGCCGTTCCCGAGATTAGCCCGGACAAACAGACAAAACTTTTGAAAAAAGTTTGTTTGTGTTTTAATGTTATGTAAATAACTATAAACACTGGACAAAACCGAGTTATTCTAAAATCACGGACAGACACTTATCACTACATATTATTAAACAAAGTCGTTCTCTCTGTCCCTATATCCCCATGTTCCCTTAAATCTTTAAAACTACGCAACGGATTTTGATGCGGTTTTTTTCAATAGATAGAGCGATTGAAGAGGAAGGTTTATATGTATAATATATAGTAGAGAAATACTGTTATAATTTATATGGCAGAACAACGTTTG
>DWUN01002520.1:0-13711 GCA_018249975.1 Passova gellias | reverse complement strand
CTTAGGCTTCTTCAAGGCTTGAACGAATAGACTTTTCCTTGGTAAAACTGGCCCAACACAGAACCCTTGTACGTTTCAAAATGCTAACATATAATATAATACGACATGTGGTATTTCTACTCGATATTTATTCTGTAGCGGGTATAATGCTACGCCGGCGCACACGCACGCCGCTGTCGCAAAGCGGCTAAGTGGCGCCATTGTGGTGCTGATTGTAGTTTTTTCCAAATCTGTTAGTGGAAATCTTTTAACGATTTTTCGGTGAAACCGTGCCGCGGCGTGGCAGTCATGTACTCCTATTGTGCAAGGTACCATTGATTCTGCTTTCCACATTCATTTTACCTTGAATCGTTTCGCTGAATATAAGCCCGGGGCAAACTGGATTAGCACGATGTGTCTTGTTCCAGTGTGGATTGGCAGATATGGCATGGCATAGTCTTTTTCAACATAATGTAGAAAAAGTAAGATTTTTTTTATTGAAATTTAGTATTCAACACAATCTCACCAAGATTTTATTGTACAATACTATTGAAATATATGATCTAGCATTAATTAGCCAGTGTTTAATATTTATAGACAGCATTTATTTTACATTAATAATTCAATTATCGACTTTATAAAAACCAAAATTTTTTCACTATTTGTATTTCATAGACCTTTTTTTTGTTGAGCCAAATTTGATTGAGTCTAAGACATTTATGAAATCATTCAGCTTCTGTGTATGAATTAAACAATTTTGTATCTGGTTATGTAAAAATGTAACAAAACATTGTTGTTTGCTGGTTTCTTTAATGATTATGGACAATAACTACTTTGTTGCAAATGTTTTTAAGTTTACTTTTAAGTAATAAAACCATATAAACAAAACAGACTACAAATCCTACCAGCTGATAGCATTTTTGTATATGTGTTATCTATTTTATGTTGAATAAACAGAAAAGATTCAGACTGTTCAAAACAGCTGATACAATAGAATAATTATTAGATTTGTGTGGGAAAACCTTTTTTAAACGAAATTCGGTTTTGTATCATGTCTTTTAAATAATAATCAAAAACTGTATGTTGAGTATTGTACATTGTAAACAAATTTGAAATACGGATGAACGAATTATGAAATATATAAACAATCTGTATCAAATTTGATTTATTACATTATTGTTATAATAACAATGTAAACAGATGCTTATGAGTAATAAAAAGGCATGCTGTAACACCGCACTAATTGTAACATAGGATTCTAATTGGTCTGATACCGAAATACATGTGAAAATTAGAACTAACGTGAAAGTAAACACTTGACCAGGACGCCTACCATGAGGCGGTTAAGAATAGATAGCACCGAAACGCTACACCGAATAAGACATCCAACCGACGAGCACACATTTAGACTGCACAAGCCACTATCTTTTATGTAAACCGATCAAGTATTTACAGTTGTTCGACGTTCGTACGTTCCAAGCCAGCGTCGAGATATCGCTAGAAAGCAATCGACGGCAATTCGGTGTAACCAGTAATTTTCCACTCCCCGCCACCCACACGGAACCTCCAGACGGCACTCTAACGTGTTTCTTACCTTTCAAAGACAAACTTCTGCCGGTATGACCCCACTATCATGCTGGAGAGGCACATGAAAGCGGACAAAGGGTCCTTCAAAACACAGCCATTTTGAAACCGTTCATATAAATGTTACGTGTACGTAACCGTACAGTGTTATATAGACCGAAATATAGAAAAAAAAACGTTATCCGTTCGCACTCATTTTATATTGACGGCACAGTAAAAACTAACACTAAACATTTCACACACTTTAGGTACGATTTCACTTCATACTTTCGCACACACCCGTACACGTCGCATAAAGTCCGTCGAACGGAAGCGACGAACTCGCACGAATAGATTTGCGCTTCACGGAATGGTGCGCGACAGCTAACTGACTGTGTTGCCACGTTCACATTATGATAAACTACTACTCAAATGCTTATCAAAAGTTCCCACTTAAAAGTTAAAAACTTTTACTCGCTCTAATTACTTAATACAAAAAAAATACGTTTCTGTCTTCACGATAAGTTGTTAATATATGGGAAAAACGTAAGATTAAGCTTTCGTACAAATTACACTGAAATGTTAAAACACAGTGTAATTTCTTTAAATTGCTTGGTTACAAAAATTGCTTTTTTTTAAATTTCATTCTTAAAAATCTTACCGGTCATGCATTTTTACAATTGATCTCAGTTTTAATGTCAAGTTTTATAATGTTAGGCTAGCTATCATTAAATCGACAAACCTATTATAAAGATTTTCAAAACTGGCAGCATTTTAACCATAGATATATATGGATTTGGGTCCTTTACCTTTTACTTCTGTCATGAGAATCATTATTTAAATTTGAAAATGGTGAATTAATTTCTATTACATAAATCTGATCCTATTAGGTTATTAGGAGTTTTAGGAGTAATACTGTATTTTCAAGTTGTAACGAATTAAGTATTTGTTATCTGTGCAGAAGGTACACATTGTTATGCCAGTTGGGCGCGTGATTCAATTTTGTTGCTTAGCAACGTAATATTAATTCTAAACTCAAAATGCACAGTAGCGTACCAGCCACCGCAAGTGGACTAAATGTCGAACTGTAGAAACATTGACACACGCTTTTAGAAAATAGTATTCGATGTTGCATACAAATTAAATAATTATCTACAATGATTTCATTAGCTCATATATTGTTTATTCGGACTCCGTAAGGATTTTCAGTGCTTTGTTCGTGTACAATCGTATGGAAAAATATAAGCAAACTATGTTTATTTTAAAAATTACAGCATTATGTAGTTTTTGTATTTTTATAAGGCCGGTGTGTGCTGACGAATATGAAGACGAAAAAAGTAAGTAATGCTTTTGTGCGCTTAATTCTTTTTACTTGGGCACAATACGTATTAATACATTTTGTATGGTGTTTAATACGTAACTTTACGCACTTTGCTTAAGTCATTGTTTTATTTTTAGAATCTTTGGTTCAATTTAAAAATAAACTATGGCTGAGATATCTACTTGATTTAATAACGCAACTGAAATTAGAATTGATAATATATAAAAAAAGAAATATAAATATGTATTTAAAAACTTATATTATAAAGGAACATAGGGAGATAGAATTAAAGGGTTGTATATAGATTATTATTAGTTATTATATAAAACAAATATTTGTCACCTAAAACATGACCTTTTAAGTCTTTTATGAATAAACAGAATTTAAAAATAATTAACTTCAAATTGTCGTTCTAGGATCTGTGGAAACTTTAAATAGTACTGTAAACGGCTGGTTTCTATGGAGTTTTTAGTAGCATCATATTCATCACACATTATAATGAGCTGTCGATGCATGACAATAAATAACTACCCTATTATTCTCTAGTCAAGCAGCCTCCGTACTGATCATAAAAATATGAGGTAGAGATGTTATGTTAAAATTAATCTTCAATTTAATCTAGTTCGTTTTTGTCTGCTCTAAATTAATGGTACGATGACCCAGAAACCTGTAATTTTGATAATCAATGAGAGTACACCACGGTTGGGTGCGCCGTCCACTTCCGGCGGTGACAATGGATGCACACGACCATCGTTATGGTTGCTGTCTTTTGAAAACACTTATAACATTCAAAACTGGAAACAGTCTTGAAGTTGATAATGTCTTTGGTGCGATAATTGCAATGTTTCAAGCAGTGTCCTGGATGTATTAGCTTATCTTTCGGGAAAAGCGTTAAGTTTTTTCGGGCTGTGAATCCACGACAAAAAGGTTCAGGATCGTATTTAGAAAACAACATCTCACAGGGCATCGATTTTATTTTTTTTACATTTATTTGATTTTTTTGCAAAGTGTAAAAATATAGACGTCGGCAGCCCTAAGTGGTTCATAAATTCCGTATTACACCGTAGTTATATGCCTGTTTGGGGTATTGTGCGTGACCCGGTCAATGGTCAACCAGGATGTACCAGGATGTACTGGCCAGTTCTGGTTGACATTCGATGAAATTATTACTCCAAAGATATCGAATCAAATACAACAGTTCAAGCGCCTATGACAACACAATACCCTTTATAAGTAAATTTTAACTCACTTATTTAACGGAATACAAGTTAAGAGTTTAACAAGAGCTATGAAAATTGTCTAAATTAGGTAAACAATTTTACGTTCAATGATCTTTTGGATCCTAAATTTATTTTGTTTTACTATTATAAGAAATAGGTATCAAAATACCTACTTAAACGTCTCATAAAATTTATTTATTGCATAACAGTCAGCACTGGTCGAAATCTTCATATAAATTCGTCTCGCTTCAGCATCATCTTAAAAACATTAGTTTAGCGTAGAGTTAATATTGTAATGTCAGTAAACAAAACCAGAATGTTTGTAAAGATTCCAAAACCGAAAGTAAGTTTTCGTGACGAAGTCGATATGCGTAAGTTTATTAGCCGGTGCCAGCCGGTGCATCGCGCGTCCGTGCTTCCAAAATAACTTGTTCTAAGTATTCCGAGCGCGACTGTACATCTGCGAATACGCTCACACGAACTAATTTTGGAAAATGCTTGAGTAATATTATAATAATAGAAATTTTCAGATTGAAACTTTCCGATGGGAAATTATCTACAAGGAAATGTCACTTTTTGAAATGAAACTTCTTTATGCGCATGAGGGTAAAATTCTTACGGATGAAACGACACGAAAATGTGGGGCTTTTTCGGCCAAATAGAGGGAGAGAGCGATTGAGAGAGAGTGAGAAAGGAAATATAGTTGTTTGAATGTTAGGAAAAGCCAAAGAAGGAAGGAAGGAAGGTTTGCCAAAGAAATTTCACTTCGGACATCTGTACTTTGTACGCACGCATTTTATTACTCTCTTTTGTAGTTTTCTAAGAGTTAAATGTTTAATCTTAAAAAATAAACTGTAAGTAAGAGCGTAATATGACGAATATGCTAATGAAATAATCATGTTATCTATAATTTAGTTCCTTATTGCAACGTTTCTTTGATATTTATCTTAAATCGTCATTGTTTAGATTTACGTAATGAATATAAACCCGAGCGTTCGCTATTAATAAACTTACGTTGCTGTCTGTGAGTTATGAAAACTTGTGTAATTCGTTACTGAACTATAGTATAACGTAGTAAGAAACATGGAAGGTGGAAATGCGTTTTCTTCCGCCAAACCGGAGAGATGGTACGGGCTTGCACCGCGCTTGTAATTCAATTAATAAGCAAGTAGCGTTTCTAGCGGCAATCAAACGAAACGCTTATGTTCTCGTAACTAGCAACCGGCTATTAAAACAAACTTTTAAGTGTGCTGTTTACCCTTGCAACGAATTTGTATAGTAATGGCACTTAGCTTTCGCATTAATTATATTGGAAACTTGGCTACTTGCGTTGATATTTTGCATCGATGCATGTTTTAATTACGTATACGTATCTGTAACATGCACTGTTGCCTTGTTCCGATGGAAATAAGAGATTGTCCAGCCTTTAAAAGTAACCTGCATGACCTGCATCGAGACCTTGATGAGCAATTAACACAGCACTAAATTACGTCTCTTTTTTCTCTATATTATACTTTATATAGATGTACTACAGAAATGACAACAATTACTTATTTATTTTGAATGATTTTGTGTTAATATTCTTAGTGCTTACTTACCCTTTACGTGACCGAATAATTTATAAATTGACATTTAAACATCTTCAGGTTGACCAAATGATAAATCTACATTTTAAGTTAATGAAATTTCAAAATAATTGTTTCCAAAAGGAAGTTTGTTTCCGCTTGCTTCCTTTCACTTGAGATACTGTTTTCATGTCCAAAGCTACGTATAATTTACGATGAGGCCAATAAACTCTTCGGCATGAAATTCGGGAGATCACGCGAACAAAAATGTCTTCCCTGTGAATCAGATCGATTTGCTCAAGTATTCACTTATTACTTTTGCAGCATATATTGTCAACGAAGTAACATAGGTTCAATCTTTTATTTAAAATAAAATTTGATTGCAGTCAAACGCAAGTCTATTACACAACAAAAAAAATTACTTTTTTAGTTTGTCCATAAATACTTTCAAGTTTGCATAATATACACACTGATATAAAGACGCCAAGCCTAAGTCTATTTACACACTAGCGGTTAAAATCTCTGATTACAAAATATGATTATTTATTTTATAATTCATAGTAAATTTTACCAACATACGAGTACAAGACATACAAGACAAGCAAATAAAAATATTGTATAAATCGCACAAAATATACTTTAACGCAGATGAATACAGAATTGAACAGAATCTTTAACTATTTTCTATAAAACTGACTTAGTTAATATAGCAATTATAATGCCATTGACTATAAGTGACAATTTTTGTACTGAATAATTACTTTAATTAATAGTGAATGTGCTTAATTGTGGATAACACGAGACCAAAGCTCTATTATTATAGAAGCACTTTTATAACACACTGAATAAATTGAAACTATGGACTATGGACGTGAAGTTGAAGCAAGTTCAAAGTTAAGGGCAAAATAGCATTGAGCAGTTAGGACTATTATTTGTTTGTCTCCAGTGTACATGTTGGTGTCACCTGATCAGCATGCCCATACACCGCGGCTGGAGGACTTCTTCTGGACTGGATCAGGAGATGGACCACCACCTCCCGATTTATCTCTACCGGCGCCCACCCCTTCTACGCCGATTGTACGAACAACCACGGTTCTCGCTACAGTTTATCTTGACTCATATCCACCTCAAGTAAGTGTAACAACAAAATAATATTATTTGTCCTATTTAAAAATTACTTAGTAATTCGCTAATTATGTATAATAGATTTTCATATTTAATTAACGTCTAACCAAGAAGCGTTAAGTAATATAACAATTTTTTGGGTAGCTTTAACAACTCAATTTCTGAAATAAGTCATCCCTTTTAGCAAATTATATTTATTGTCCATACGTTGGGATTCGTTTGTCAAGAATACTGCAGAAAGTATTAAATTTAACAGCGTTCGGTTCAAAATCCAGGCCGTGACGGATAAGACGACCGGCGATTGCGTGCTCAACTGTGATGATCCAGGCATACTTGGTAGTCTTGAGCCAGAAATACCGGAAGACCGAAGGTATTGGTTGCTCACTGTAATCCAAGGCTCCGCCCCTGATAGTCTACAATTAAAACTGGCGAGATTGTACCAGAAAGCGTTTTTAAGGTACATTTTATCTTTGCCTTTTTGTAATCAACAAATAGTTGGTCTCCACCAAGTAATTATGATATATCTTTTCAAATAATTGTTTCAGACAACAAGAAAGGCACCTCGGTATTATCAAGTCATTAGATGCACCGACTTCTAGAAAGAAGCACGATGTACACTCGTTTGTAGTAAATAAAGAAAATAGCGTTAGCCAATTAAGCTCTTACAATGCTAACACTCCTGTAAAATATTATGAAATTCAAAGTTCTATTGTAAATTTAGATGCTTCTCCTGTTAATTCGGTTATATTGAAAATTGAAAATAAATCGTCTATAAAGTTTTTAGGCACTTTCGATAAAGATAAGAAAGATAGTAAAAATAATAGATTATTCCTCGTGAAAGGGCTGAACGATACAATTGACAGTATTGAAATAAATCCAACGAAGATAAGTGTCGATGATTCGTGGATTCTAGCAACACCCACGGTTATAGTAGAAAAGAGAGATGTATCAGTTCAGGAAAATGAAGAACTCGGAGATGTTAAAGAAGATTTGATAGATTTACCGCTTGAAGAGGAATCCAATAATGAGACTTTATTATTTAAGAGAGAGATTATTAAGCCCGAACAACAACCACCGGTATACGTACACATACAGAATATTACCCAGGTGAGTCCAGGACCAAATACTGTTAGAAAAGACTTATTTAGAGCTATGAGACTAATAAAACTAGATACGTAGAAAATTAATATGGTAGATATTCGTATTTTTGTTGATTTTTATGAACGATTATGTAAAGCGGTTCACGTTGCAGTCACCGGAGACAGGCAGTGTACAGATAGTGTACGTGGTGCTGGTGGGGGGGCGAGCGGTGCCCGCGGCGGTGGCGGCGAGGGACATGCGGCTGGTGAGAGACGCGGAGGTAGCTCGGGAACTGGGCGCTGTAGTCACCACTAAAGCTGAGCGTAAGTCTTAAGCTAGTAGTAATACATATATTTTAAGTTTCTATAAAAGGACTCTGCGAGACTTTATTTCGCCTAATAGTAAAAAACATTTTGTAGCAAATCTGGATCATATGACATGAAACATTTGATTAATTATACAGATATCGAGCTATTGACGCTAAAAATTTAAGTCCACAATTGAATATATAAAGTATAAATTGCAATTTAAATAGTTAATTGCTATTAAACCATCTGTAGACTGACTGATAATTTAAACGTTGTGTGTTACTTACAGTCTTATTGCACTTTAAATTCAATGTATCATTTGAATGTAGAAGTAGCACTGGAGTAATGGGAACAGATAAATGAAATGCACTTATTGAAACATTTGCAATGCGATAATTGTTAAATTATTAGCAAATTAATACTTACAATGTTGTTAATATCTTGCCAGCAGCATACTTGAAAGCAGCTGAGGGTCTTGAAGGCGATGTGACCACGACTGGAGTGCATGGAACAGAACTGTGGGCTCTTGCTGTAGGCGGCACTATTGCAGTACTACTCCTGTTCGTAATATTGGCGCTGTTATGCCTTGCACATAGGTAACGTACTAATTTATTGAATACGTGAATAATGTTGAAATTGGACCCACACATACATTTAATATTATTTCAGAAAGAAATCAATGAAATCAGCCGATTCCTTGCGTGCCTATAGAAATGAAATGATAAGAGAAGCGGAACGAAATCAGCTGAAACAAATCCATGAAGAAAAGGATGGAAGAGTTTGTACTACTTATGTTTGTGCTAATTCCAAAGATGTGTAGCGTTTATCTGAACTTTAATGTAACTGTTTCAGTTAATTAGCGTGGTGTCCCCAAGTAGGACGCGACCGAGCAGCACGCTTCTGCCCATTTACAGAACCGGTAGTGCTTCAGGGTAAAGTAATTTATATATGAAAACACCTTGAATTTCAATCAAATACAATGAACGCCTACATTGTACTGGTTTTAAGTCAATTCTAATGAAAAATATTAAATTAGGTCATCCACAACGTCGTCTGGAGTATCTGAAGTGGCGGCAGCGTTGCGTCGCCGTCAGAAGAAACCTCATGCATTAAGGATGCCGCAGAAAAAAAGGGGTTAGTACATGTGTGTGTGGTATGGGTAGAAGAACACGGTCACACCGACACAGTACCAGCTCCGTACCCATAGAAATAGTTTACAATAACCAATTAGTATAAATATGAATGACGGTCCACGAGTACACCAGAGGATGGCCATCTCGAATAGCACAGTCACTGCCCTATAATATTTTACATTGACTGATTTTTCTATTTTTCATACACAAAAATCTAATTTAAATATGTGTCAAGTGATTGCAATATTGTCTTTACCTATTCTAGTTGGTACCACAGACAGTCTACTCGAAGCGGCTGGCCTGGATAGCTCTGACAGCGGACAGCCATCTGCTCCCCAAACGCCCACGTCTTATCTCTCCATGCCGTCTGTCGTTGCTTTCCCCAGGTATAAACAAAGAAATCTTTTTTTTTTTCAAAAAAGTGTTCGTCTTGCTTCCGTTCAGATACATTTTTCTTACTTTTCTCAAAAAGAAAAAATCGTATGGTACATTTCAATTATTGTTTTCAGAGGCAATGTAGTAGAACCACTGTCAAGGATCTTGGAGCCGGTTTCCGTCCGACATCTCGACATTGACTCCCCGGTGTCTTCTCCCAAGGAAGTGAGGCCGAAGAGTCAAAGCAAGGATGTAGTACCGCGGAGACAAATGGCCTCGCAGCTGGTGAGGCTTGGAAGCATCGACAAGGACCCTGGGGTTATTGGACCTTTGGTATGGGATTTACATTGTCAGCGGATTAAAGACGGTGAGTAAATGTACTAAACTCATTTCCTAACTATGTTTAGTTCTGGCCTAACGGACATGAAACACCTTCCTGCAGCACTCTCAAAGAACTTAAGAGAAATCTTGTTCTTGAATAGCGTATTGATGCGATTCACATATTCAGCGAATCCAATATTTGATTTCTTAATTGAAATTTATGTGGATCATTGCTTATTTTAAAGTTTCATTTGGTATGCGATCAGTAAAGATTAGGGGCAATATATTTATTACCGTTAAAGCTTCCAAGCCATCGAGTCCATCGAAGACAGTAGCTCATAAGGAACCAGGATCGTCTCGAATGCGGCAACGTTTCAATGAACTTATGGATGATGCGTTCACACTATTCGGCAGCGCCGCCTCCAGCGCTAACTCGCAAGAAACATACACCATAGAAAAGGAGGGCAGGGAAAATCGTAAAATTGGTAAACTTGCTCAATAGATTGTAAACATAATTTAGTTACAATAAGGAATACAGATATGGGATTTAACTAAGACCATTTACGACTAACACTAATATAATATATGAAATAATTGTACATTGTGTAGAATATTGCAATATGCATGTTAGTATAATCACCTTTGCTTGTAAATAAGAAAGATGTTACTTATAATATTGTACTCAAAAAGCTTTCTTGTTCGCTATGTATACAGAAAACGATCAAGTGACGCAGGCTCGAAATGACAACGTGCGCCTGCCTGGTTCTCCTTACACCGCGCTTGATACCATCAGGGGAAAGTCAGCGAGTGCTAGGTAATGTCGACTTTTCTTACAATATTATGTATTAGTTCATGTATACTTATAACAGATACCTTTAACACTGTGTGATTCATACATTAAAAATACTTTATTATATAAATAATTTCTATAGGAATTGTCTATCTGGAATTTTAGTGCGAGTAATATAAAGGGTTTTCAATTTTATCATTATGCAATGTTTGCAGTAGAGGCGCGTCCACGACAGACGCCGGTCGCGGGCGGCCGCGCACGTCGGCCCCGCGCCCGCCTGCCGAGCGCCGCGCGCCCGCCGCCGCGTGGGCTCCCACGCCGACGCATGTGAGAGTTGCCTTATTTGCGTTGTCTCTATGGCTCTGTATTCGATTAAAAATGGCGCCACCTAATCATAGCACCTGCCTTGAACAAATGGACATGTAGTATGTATAGTATTTCTCATGCTATTAGTTATCGTGTTTTTAAAACTCATATGTAATTTTTGGAGCATAATAAAAATGGAACGAGCTCGTAACCTATTATTTCGTATCAACTGATTATAATGTTTGCTTATATAAAACATGATAATCTTGTGTTAGTAATGGCATTTCCTGAAAACAAAATTTTTTTCAGTGTGGAGTTCATATGTTTAATTTTGACTGATTGACAAATTTGTTATATGAATCCAACAAGAAAATCATGAGTTACGATTTTTTAAAATAATACCTACTGCCGATTTTGTTGGAAAAAGAATTATCTTTTGGATTCAAAGAGAAAACAGATTTGATTAGGACATAAGTTTCATTTGTAGCGAAATTAAAATTTTGCTAAGTGTACTCAGAAACCTAGTCATTATGCTGATGATGCAGGGACATTAAGCCACCCCGTGTCCGCAGGCCGCTGGCCTGCCGGCGCCCACCGTGAACCCCGCGCTGGTGGCGGCGCAGGCCCGCCTGGCCCGCGACGACCCCGCGCTGCCCGTCATCTCCGCCATCAAGAGCGAGATACAGCGGATACGAGACAACGCACGCACAGACAAATCTTAGCGTGTTTATATTTGGCTATCAATAATTCCAGCGATTCACTGAGGTCAGTGACCCCGACTACGGGTAGTTGAGATCTGATTCTGTTCTGATAAATAACTTGGGTAGTTTGGGAATGATGGTGACATGTCCCCAGATATTATCTTATATACGAGTTATAGAACCAAAACTGAAATTTGAATAAGTTACTAATTTCAACGATGTACTAAAAACAATAGAATACCCACTAAATTTAATTCCATTTAAAATTGTTATTTATTTGAAAATGTCACTGACATTACTTTGATCAAATGTTAAGTATTAGTTTGTGTGAAATAAGCAATGTTTTGTTTTCAAAAATATCAAATATTCATTATCTGTTTAAATATATATTGTTTTGGTTTGTTAATTGTAAATTAAATTGTAAGTGTTTAATTTATCTGTGTCATTCGAATTGTGTATAGTATATTGTCAGGGGTTACCGTGTGGACAAACCAACTAACAAACATATGTACATATGTATGATGCCAATGTAGGTAGTTAGTGTTAGAATTATGCAACTGTCTACCTGAAATCATTTTTGAACTATGTTTATAACTTTTTAATAAACACGTTTTTGCTAAATATGAGTTTTATTGACAATAAAACAATTAACCCAGTGTGCCATCATATATTTTGTACTCTGCAATATAAAACTTACAATATATTTATCCCATTACGCTAGAATTATTATTTACATACGTACAATCAATGTTTGTTGATAACAATAGACATACTCGTCTGACCATTGCTGAGCCGGTTCAGAAAAATCAAAACATTAAAATAGTCCAGGACGACTTTTGGGTATACCGCGAGTCAAATTAATAATTATTTTTCTGAAATTATATCGAACCCGAATAATTTTCAAAATAAAATTTACATAATTAGAAACCTAAAAATACCCAACACATCGATTTTTCAAAAAATTACATAACATATTTATAGTAAACTAAAATGTTGGCAGATGCGACTGTCAGCACAGACATTATCTAACTATTTGTAAATCATATTCCATCACAGTTATTTTACAATACGGTTAACAATAAAGTTGTAGCATAGTGTATACAAAACTTTAAAATATGGGCAGTGTCAGAATCAAAATTACACAAACAAAACCACTACACGCAATCTCCTAAGGCTTTAATTCTATTGACACCGAGTTGAAGCAAAATTAAAAAAGATTACACAACAGTTACACTGTTACCTTCACAACATTGTGTATGTTTTGTACTGAAGAAAAAATATAAAGGTTATAACGTATATCCATCTTTTATTGCTGTATAAATATATGCTTCATATTATGAAGATAGAGGATACTGTGGCGAATTTCAGAATGTCGCTTTTGTTTCAACGCTGCGTTATTAAACAAACGTTATTAGTCTGTGAACCGAGCCTCATTCGCATAGCTGCCGTGATACTCTCCAAACTAGTGAATATCCAAACTAATTAAGCGTTAAACATCGCGAATTTGTAAGGCACGATTGCAACGGTCATGTACGAAACATATAAAAACCATATTGGTCATAACATTCGATATTTAAAACGTTTATTAAATATTTGTAAAGCTTAACATAATCACCAAGAGTGCTGTAAGGCGAGCACGGACTTTACCAGAGTTGCTAATGTTACAGTACCGAGAATACGACACCTTTACATTACGCTATCATTAGTCGGC
Organism: Passova gellias; assembly: GCA_018249975.1. Classification (NCBI taxonomy): domain Eukaryota; kingdom Metazoa; phylum Arthropoda; class Insecta; order Lepidoptera; family Hesperiidae; genus Passova; species Passova gellias. Next base: position 213 of record DWUN01002520.1, on the reverse strand, counting down.
AGCGCGAAGTACTATCGAATACATTACGTTTACATTAACTTAGACGCTAGAAAATCGGAAGTATGGTTCGTACTCGCAAAATTAGTACTTTTCACGCACGATAGGGGCGCTGTACATTTTTCATACATTTTTTTTACCATTTACCGTACGAATACTCCGTCGATAGAAGTTCGTGCTAGGGCCACTGTAGCTGGGGAGATACGATTTTATTGC
>DWUN01002519.1:0-13712 GCA_018249975.1 Passova gellias | reverse complement strand
GGGGTAGGCAGAGGAGTGTAGTACACCCCCACATTTCACCAGTTACGTTCAAGTCCCAAATGGAATAGGTGGTGAGCCTATTGTATTCGTTGGCCGATTGTGGTTGTTCCTAATTACTATTTCTATGTGTGGTAGAGACTTGCTGTAAGGCCCCTGTATTTGGGGCCTTACCCGTAGTATTTGGAACCTATTTCTCCTTTTAAGACAAAGTTAATAAATAGTAAACGACGCACGTATTATGTACAAGTCAGGTGGCTGCTTGTGAATTGGACAGTAACAGACCGGACCTTAAATAACGGTTGAAATGTTGAGTAATGGTCTCGATTAATAAACGGATAAAGGTGTATTATCATCGTCGTCATATTTTGGCTAATAAAATGCAACGGCAGCGATAAAACAAGCGCGAAGTCAGGCGAGCGTCGGCTTAGCTCGGTAATCGGTTTTAATAAATCGAGCGCGTGGGGTGGGGGGAGGCGGACATGGCGAGGGGGTCCGACATGTGCATTAAACTTAATTGAAATTTTCGTGGCTACGTGTTATTTTGCACTAATGCACCTTTCAACTTGACAAGTCCATGAACTCTCCCGATATATACGTATCTGCTATATAATAAAGAGTTCAACGCTCGCCGCCGCGCAAGTTTGATGAAGATTTATAATGTTTCGTTTGCGTACGTATCCCTTAACCTTTATATGCCCTGATAAGTGCGTCATAAAGCGTATTCCTTCGTGACAATGTTATTTTGGTATGTTGATCTCCAAAAGATAATTGCTTTCTTAAATTAGTATCAATACAATGTATTATTTTAATAGACAAGGAATTTCCTTTATTTCCAACAGAAATAAGTAGAGAAACGTCTACATCTTATTTGGTAGCATGGTGAATGTCTAATACTGGACTCGAATATGGTAAATTAATTCCTCACTATGACGAAACTACGGTCGCCCAGTAGTTTTTATGAGATGTACAATAATTGGTCGAGATGAGGATCTTACGTGTCGGAGCCACGGGCCGACAGCGGTACGATCGCTCGATAACTCGCACAAGTCAACCATACGTTGCAATAAAATGCAATTATAACTACAATACACGAACTTATTAATGCTAAACTTCTAATTGACTAATAAACATGCCAGCTTATAATGCGGAATTACAATTTTCCAAATACAAACCCACCGTCATTTTATAGGACTATTACGTTCCTGTAATCGCTACATTTCATTTGGCCATCGATATAATAATGGATTCAACGTTATTGTGATTTTACCTTAATTGGCGGTTCAGTCGGTGTGTGCGTAATGAACCACAAACGTATTAATGTAAACATAAATATTTTAACACATGATGCCGTTCCCGATAAAATGGCAATTTGCAGCGAAATGGTCCCGACACAACGCCGATGTTTATGTTATGTTCAAAAAATGGCAATACTTCACTCGTACAAATATAAACCCAAAAAGAACTAAAATGTAATATTCGGCTTCTGTAAAAATCAGTGAATGTAAACATGTTATGATGCGTAGGTACGTACAGTTGCACAATACGAACATATTTCAATTCATTACGATCTGAGCGTCTGACAAAGATACTTCAAGATTTCACGATGATTAATGTTGAGAAGAGTTGCTACTGCTTACGCTGAGTTTATTCAGAAGGAGAAAATGAAGTGAGCTCGCACACAATACGGTGCGCCCACGCACACGTCGCGATTCGCACCGCACGGCGCAGACTGTCAGCTACCGTTCGTTTGGTTGCCTGTTCGCTACTGGCTCAAATGACACACATTATACTTGAAATAAATGGTATTCCACTGAAATAATGAGAAGTCTCCTAAGATGCATTTGTATTATTATGATAATTAAAAATCGATTCGGTCTCGTCTCCGCACATTCGTTTCGTTTCAACATTAATGAAGTGCGATTGAGAAGAGCCATCATCAAGGGAGGATAGTCATTTAACAACCATTAACGCTCGAATATAATATGAAATGGTAAATTGATACAAAAAGTGTAAAAGGCTATTGAATATGAGAACGATGCGTCCGCGCCGCCCGATGAAAGGCTGACGGCGCGGCCGACGGAGATTGATTACGTAATCATGGACATCGGGTGATTTCGGGAATCTCATAGAGAGTAATCATCATCCATCTCACGGCTCGTTGACGTTCCATTGAACAAGTATGATGTGGACTTTAACCGGATAACTAATCGAATTTAATCAATAACTGATCAAGATGTTATTTTACGTCTTCCTGCATCTCATTCAATCAGACACTAGCTAATTATATTAAATTATTTTACATATACTTGTAGTCGTATTCTTTTTGATGTTTCGTGCTTTTAACTTGGCGAACTACAATTTAAGAAGACCCATAATAATTTCAATTGTAATATTAATATTTTATTCATGGCACTGTACTCACTACATTGCATTTACTCGTGGTTAACATGATCCCTACACATCAAAAGTACAATTGTATTTATAGTTTTACTTAGCACGCCATAACTGTTTATTTACTGAGAGGAGATTCGAGTTGAAGCTTAATTTAATATGGTCATCGATGTTCCGTGGCAACGGTGGTGGCACAAAGGCTGGTATCTGCTGTCGACGCACAATTAGCCGCGATTGTGCGACTGGCATTGTGCACTGCGATTGTGGATTGTGCGCGGGCGCAGCTCCGTGTTGATTTCACTCCTACGCCCATTGTGAGCACCTCACTCGCGTATTACCGCTCACACCAATAAGATATTATCTCGCCTATTATTAGCCGAACATTTGATGTTTAAACAGATAATCATTTAATTTTCCCTTCGTTGCGTTGTATCCGAAATCGATTATTATGATTGATTACCTCGAATTTACTAATATATCGATGTAACACCAGGAGCTAAAGATGATAAATAAGTTCTTAATTGTGACATCTTGAGCGTGGGTATCTACTAGAACAAATAACTTTTCAATTAACAATAATTTAATCTCACACGTGTTGCTTACCCATTTTTTGTAGAAATTATTATAAGTACATAGTTAACATTCTACTTAGCATACGTTTACTATGCTATACCTGATAATATGATTCACGAACAAACGAACGTACATAGATACTTTATTCATTACAATATAAAAAGCTCTAGAAATCTCTGGCTTTATTGATAATGCTACAATGAAATTAATCGTCAATCAACTACATCATAGTTACATTTCGATAGAACAATAGATGAGACGTGCAACGCTGAGCAGGCCACCGGCGGCGCGGGTCACAGAAGTCACCTCGGACGGCTCAGACAGCGCAGGTACGACTACGCGTGCCCGTGCACAATACGCGCGTAATGAAGTGGGCCGCGAGGGGGCGGCATTGTGCCCAAACGAGCCATTGTGCCCGCGACCCCCGACCCCCGGACACTCGTTACCGCTGCCCCCGACCTCCTGTCCAGGTTCTCTCAGAACCTTATTAACTCCTGGCATACCAGCGCCGTTACTTCTTGAAGTTGGAATTTTGGCGCTCGTCAGTATGACTGATACAATTTTTTCCTATGGTTATCGGACGTCCTTTTCTCAACTTTTGTATCCAGTTACAATTAACTGTTCCAACGACATATGTGGTTATGAGCAAAAATAATTAGCTCATAAGATAATAACGAACCACGTCATAAAATTACGGAAGTAGTTACAACGTACGGTTTAAAAAAATGTTACACTGAAAAAATATATATAGCTCTTTCGCTCTGATTATCTTAAAAGTAAAGGATGGAAACTGAATTTGATTTTGTCATATGGTGTTATTTTTTTTCAAGGAGAGCGTTAAATTTTCACAGCTACCCCTCGGCACGAATAAATTATTTTTATGTCAATTCCGGGTGGCCGAGTTCAGTCGGTCTTTTTGTAACAAAAACGTAATCGTTCCTCTACGTCGAGGAAGTAAGGGTTGGTTAAAATGTGTTAAGACTTACCCACCGAGCAGATGTGAGCGATTCACTTTTGTATGACATTAAAAAGCCAAACTATTAATATTTTTACGGCATTTCTTGTTTCAAATTACGGCAAAAGTTGTAAAGTTTTCATAACCTTTGCTTTTTATCTATCATCTTATCGATATAGTATAAATTTGTCGTTTCATGTCATTTCACAAACTCACAATTAACAAGTCCCTTCGCATTAGCGTCATGCTTTATTTCAGATGTAATATGTAGGTAATAAGTAAAAGCTCAATACAAATACCTAGATAGATCGGTCAACACTAAATGTCTCTGTCAACCCACCCCAAAGTTTGACGTGTAATAAAAAGTGTCAGCAAATGGGACAGAAGTTGAAAGCGTAAGTTTTGTACAAATGACGTCTAATGCGACCAAATTATATTCGTTACCGCCGCCACCGAGCGATGAAGTCATTATTTTCCATTTCCGCGGTGGCGTCAAGTCGATAACTCGAAAATGACCGGCGTTCGTATCAACAAGCCCGCGATCCGCACTCATTACTAAGTCATGAAGTTGTCGGCTCTTTCAGCGAACTCCACTCAAGGTTTGACTAGTCAATTAGTCTGCATATTAAATAAAATATTACATACTTTGCTAAACGCTATTTAACATTTAATAAGTCTATCAATTTATGATCCTATGTTGAACTTGAGGTTAAGAAAAAGAGGAGGGAACTTTACGATAGTGGATTGTGGGCGGATTGTAAGCTACTTAATATTTTAATCATTACACTTACGTATATTTTTAGTAGTGACAACGATAACTAAAACATGTGTGATTTTCATTAAGTCATATATGATAGTTTTATTCCTAATACGAGTACCTAACTGTTAGGCTTCATTCTCGTCTGCTGGTAAGCAGAAATTGTAAGAGACTTACCGATATACTTTGCCTAGTAAGTACCTACATTTTCCCTCTTACTTCGAAAGGTCCGAGGTTTTACTACTGACCTATTCATTATTTGTCAGTTATACGTAGGAAGTGATAAACTTAACAGATTTGTTTTTTTGGTAATTTATTTATTACAATTACGGTGTATAATTTTGTAACTCTGTTTACTAAATACAACTGTAAAATGGGATGTGCCCGGCTTCAAGGAAATGAATACTTTTACGAAATGATGACTTTTTATCGTTATTCGTACAAAAGAAATACATTTTTTTGTACAACTATTTTTCAGCTGTTAAAGGACAGCTATAAACTTAGAATATCATTAAAATAGGCATTACCAGTTTTATAGTGGCATATTAATGGGTGTTAAAGGTGTGCCTAACGTGTAATTAAGTTTAATCGATTTAAGAATAAGAGTACTTTACAAAAGTACAATACCAACTCAGCTACGCATTTCTGTTATGATTTAATTTAATAATCATGCAATAATAAATAACTTTTTGCCTATCACAAATTTAGTAAAGTTGTGAAAAACAGTAACTTTTTGATTTAATGGTCCTGCAAGTAATAAAGGTAACGCAAGGCTGCATCGGTTCTAATTGTATCGGTGACGTCACGCGACTTGCTCGTCAGCTTTGTTACGTTGATGTCCATTGTCGCTTACAGCTCACTCGGGGGTTGACAATTTATACGGAAACCCAGTCGCGTCTATAAATTGTAGTTTTCGTCGCTAATAATGCATTAACGTTGTTCTTTTTAAACAGTAAACAGTTTCGTGGTTTTAAGCTACTAAAATAAAAGCTATGAAAATCTGGATGATACGGGTTTCTTGCCTAACTCTTTACATCGATAAATACCGCCGGCAAATTATTCTTTTAATAGGCTTGTTTTGTTTCAAGAAACTGTGAGTTTCGGAGGTGGATGTTACGCGTGACTACCTACACAATAGCCCTTTGGTTTGAAATTCGCGTATACGTTGGGTATTGTGGTAGAGCGTACACGATACGAATAAACATATGACGTGAAAGTTCACGTAGGCTGCCCCTGTTTTCCCGAGCGACGTAGAAATACTATGGTGGGCTACGGGAGCGAGCAGGACGCGCGAGCGACGGCCGCGGCGGTTTCGTACATCGCCACCCGTCCGCGCCCGTAAGCTCGTAATTTGCCTTTCTATTAGAGCGAGGGCGTGAAAAAAGGAAAGCGTTTACGGCGTGTTTAATGGGAGTGAGAGGGAAGAAATATGGACGCCCGTCGGGAGAAGGGAAAATTTTGGTTTTCGGAGAGTTTTTGCGGAGATGTGCATCGGATCGCAGGGTGAGAGGAGGACGGCGATATTCGCGGAGCCGCTCCCTCGAATAATTAGCGGAAGTCGTGGCTTAGTTTTCCCCCGAACAGGAGGGTTGCGGGAAGGGAGTTCCTCTATTTGTCGTTTAAGAGTTAATCGGCCGAGCGATTCGTCACCCTCGGGAGAGCACGCCGCCGGCGATATTACGTCTTTATTATGAGGCTCCGCTAACCCGTAGTCTGCCCCTGGCGATTAACGGAATCGTGATTATTGATAACTTTGTTTGTGGACTCGAACAAACGGGGGCTATTTTAATAAAGAAATAAGAGTTATCATGTCACTCGTTACAAGATAAGTAATTATTATGTGTCGACTTAGTCGACCGTTTTATATTTTTAGCGTTCTTTCAGTCTATTGTCATGTGTTGCGACTTACGCTATTAATGTTACTACTTAGTCCGATTTTTGTACAAATGTTTGGCCACATACTGTGTAACGGAGTCGTGTTTATTTTGAAAGGGTTCCGGCGGTATCGACGCGTAATATGTCATTAGCTCGGCAAGTGACAAATGCCGCAGTAAACACGACTCGTGTGCCGAGTGTCAATTAGCTGTAATAGCACTCCTCGCGACATATGCTCAACGAACGGCTTTTGTATTTATTATCCTTTTTACTATACTAAATTATACCTTCATATACCACAGCGGAGATTACGAAAAATGTATCATTAGAAAAAATATATATATATATTTAATGCTATCTCGATTATAAGTAATTTAAAGATAGATTTTCCTTCTACACAGATTCCGTCTATAACTTTTCGTCGGATGTAATAAAATGAAAAATAAGCTAATTTATTGTAGAATTTCTAAAAGATAATGAAGTTGTGCAAAAACTTTCTAAAATAACTGAGAACTCCTTTTGCAGTCGTGATAAAAGTGATTAATACCTATTGCCTAAAATTACTTGGGTTCGGTCCGATTTTAAATTGATTCATGGTTAGTATACGAATAAGCATAATAAAATATTTAAGCCACTGAAAGCAATGCCGATGTTAAGTTGAGAGCTAAATTTCAAAATGGCTACCGTTAACTATCCTTTTTAAATTATTAATTACTTTTTTGTAAGCTATTCATTACGAACACGTGGGTGTTTACTTGTATTAAATATATAAAAATAATTTTAATAGCAGCTTAAGATAACTGTACGAAAATTTCAGATTAGGTAATTATGTATATCCAATATCTAATTTCATTTAATGAAATACCACATTGGATGACTTAACAACTGAATTTGATTTATGCTAGTGCATTGTCTTTGCTAAAGAAACAAATATCGGCTCCTTAAAGGGTTATCGAGCTGAAGTATTGCTATAGGTGCTTACAATGCACTATGTGCAGCAGTGCAGGTAGGTCGGGCTCCAATCAACGGCAAATGAGCGATGGCAGTAATTAAAACGGATCGCCTTACCGAATCAATAAAGTGGCGCGATAAGCCAATTAATTGCACATGCGCCGCCGCTCCCAGAGGTGCACCGCGCCAGATTGATTCGCGTGCGATTTCGACCTACCTATGAAATTAAACTTGATTACAATCGTAGCTTTCGACACTTCATATTTATAGCATTCAATTTAAACAGACGTTACATATTTAAACAAAACTAATCCTTGGTCCTGATGCGCTAGTCAAGAATTTGTCATGCAACAAATTTACACAAAACTATTAGTAGGTAATCATAAGTACGTACGTGGATAGTTAATACATGGCAAAATCTAGTTTTACACAAATTCTCGATAATTTTTAACTGGCTTGAAAAAGGAGGAGTTCTATGTATGAGTGTATGTATTTTTTTTATGTATGTTCGCCCATTTCTGTGCCACTTTTTGGCCGATTTTCAAAATTATTATTATATCATTCAATTTATAAAGTTCATTACATTTAACCTCAACAACTTTTAATCAACCAGGTGATGAAGTACGATTTGGTTGACATAGATTGCGTTTTTTTTCTGTAAATTAAATACGGTGTTGAAATGTTTTTTATTGTGTTTTATAAATACCTGTATCGCAATTAGGTAGATACCTAATAAACTTTAAAGTCGAACAAACTGACACGAATGAAGTTAGAAAAAACTTACATGCTATCATTACCAAATGTTGAGTAGTAACGTGTGCGGCAAATGGGACAATTTACAACCCATAAATTTAACGCAAAACCTCTACGGGGTTCTATGGATGGTTTCTCCGGAAGATAGTTTCTTTACGAAACAAGTGTAAGCCATCCGTTACGTTACAAAAGGTCTGTTGTGGTTGAAAAAACACTTTTTGTGAAAATTTTACTTTATGGTTTGGCACATTCAAGTATGAATGATGTACAGGGTTGCCAGTTTCTTGTGTGGGATCATTTGAAATATAAAATTATTAACAAAGGTAACTTAAAACTAACCAACCTTATTGATACCTATGTAACGTGTAACATGTCATATCATCCTTTATGTCTGCGTCCTTTTGATATACGCACAATGTTGTCACAGCGTAGATATTTACAAAATTTGTCTAATGTCATGAGCTGTCGTCATTCGTAAAACTACTCGTACGTAAATACGTAACGGCTAACAGTAAAGCGAATGTTACTTGTACAAGAGTTCTTATGTATGATATATTTAAATGCATGTAATGATTTTGTAGTTGTAATATCGTAATATTCACCTGTTTCGCACTGAAGCAGGTCGTCGTGTGGGTGGCATGAGCCACAATGGATGTTTGGGTTGGCATTCGTCACGGGCTCACGGGGCGCCGACCGGCAGCGGATGATTGATGACCGCTCTCCGAAGTAAATACCTGAGTTCACTCCACTTGGAAACGTGCTCATTACGCGATATGAAAATACTTAAGTTAGAATGCTTCTTGCTTTTAATGTTCAATATTATTACTAAATTCTAACATTTTTTCTTCTACTTTATTACTCAACAGAACCATTCGTATAGAAAATATGAGAAGAAGACTTCTTATATTACATTTACTAATAACCCCGAATTCTATATGTTGATAACCCTAGTAACATTGTATTGATTTATTCCCTTGTATGAAGGAAATATAATATTGTCGTGACCAAAACCTATAATTCTGAGAAAAGGCTTCCAAAGGAGGTGTGAGGAGATACCGTGAATATAATCCTTATTGAAGCAGACACTGCCAGGGACTCGGTTCGCCCGCCGAGTAAGTTATGGATCGTCATAGGGTACTTCGTGCCGTAACATAATATGCGGTTCGATGGTGGAAGCGATAGCGCATCGAAATATTCATAATCTTCCGAGAGGTCCGTAAATAAAAAGTATTTCATACCGGGACAGGTGGGGCGTCCGGTTACGCATGGCGTCGGAGCCGCTGCCGGCCGTGTAGCTCATTAGCCTGTGGCCGAATTAGTTCGTCGCTCCTTCGTTCATCGCTCGCACAGGTGCAGCCTGTCTCATCGAGCTCTCGACCTAACAACGATATCTTGACGTTATCGCACGTGTAATCCCGCCGTTAAGTAGCTAATAAGTAGTTAGAAAAAAGAAACAAACAGTTTTGTAATTACAAATAGAAGGTCAAAAGAGTCCGGGGGCTTCGGTTTTCTAGAGCGTTCACATCAAAGAGCTACTAACACAAACATCTTATTTCGGTTCATTTAAACACTCAACTCAGCGGCGTGAGTATTTATAGTTGTCCTTACCAATTTTATGGTTATAAAGCACAATTAGTGTGCGCCTAATTAAGTCTATAACGCACTGATAAGATTTTATGTGTGGGCGTCGCGTGTCGCCCGACAGTTTGGTGTAAATCCGACTGGGCCCGTCCCGTAACGGTTACACAGGCTGTAAAGTACCATAGACAACGTGGACAGCACGCGCCTCCGTTGCCGTTATAAAATCGAACATGATAATTATGGACTATGTATTAATGTTTCTAAGCCACAAGTGACTACACTCGTATGAATACAGGCTAACAGTTCATACGGATATAAAATATATATTCTCGTAAGAAGCGACCCTATTAAACAACCAAAGTATAACATTACATAGGGATGTTAAATATAAATGGATATACATACGTACCGACACTGAGTAGTTCACGGCCCTTAGACAGTTGTTTGCGCTTACATTAGGTACTATCATTCATAGTAGTTTCGACGGATGCCTCATTAACCCCGCTTTAAGTTCCGTGGTTATTATTACATGACAATAAATTATAGTGCAAATGTCGAAAGATAAAAATGCTTACTTGGTAAAGTGAAATATTCCTGTATCACTCGCGTTAAAGTAATTTACGCGAAATTAAGAGCGTAATAAAGCCATCTAACAATAATTTAAACACCCGATGAATCTATCGAATTAAAATAATTTTATGGGACACAGATAGAGATATTTTTGATACACGGGATTACGAGCGGTCAACTTACTTGTCACCAAAAGCTGCTATTGCGTACAAGCGCGTTATCGGTGACAGATCGCGGTATCCTCTGAAATCATCTGGAATTCAAATTGGTCGTCACTTACAATTTATATTGTTACTGGGGTTGCGTGCAGGAATACAGACCTTATGTGTGTTTATTAAGAGCGTTGAAGAAGGAGAACGGGTTGCGGTGGGCGACATGGCTCGGCGCGTCGGAGCTCGTCACTTTGTTCGTTTTGTCCTTGTTGCCTAATCCCGTTCTTAGCTAACCGTTTTGACAAGATTTCAGATGTAGCGATAAGGAAATACTTCGTTTTTTATCCCCGTACACCTTGAAGTTTTAATCGATGATATATTTTTGATAGTAAACTCAAAATTAACTTTTTTATTGCCAAAATTTGTAAAGGTTATCTTCCAATTTATTTATATTTCATAGTATAATCGCTTTAGAAATAATTTTGCAAATGTTTGTTTATTTTTGAAAAAAACATACACGTTTAATTTATATAAAGAAACACAAAACGGTCACACATGTTTAGTGACGGAGATTAATGTTAGGACCCGTCGGGTCATGGGTGTCGGATTAAAATTTTTCTTACGCGGTACCGTCCGGATCTTGGAGGTGAGTGGCTTCCTAGTATGTGAGGCGAGATAATATCTGATTCTGTGCATTTGGGCCAAAGGAACCGACTAGCAATGACAGCGCGCCACAATACATCCGTTTAACACGCTCGTCTTACTCGGACGATCTCTTGACAGCTGAAATGTCTAAAATAAACCGATATGCTGAGCATCGTGTGAAGGCAAGAGTTCTGTTGGTCATGAGAAATTCTTAAAATATTTCATGGGCTGCAACCTCCGATTGTATTCCTTGGCGTGAATTATTCCCGAAAGCTACAGAAAAATCCTTATATTTGCATAAAAAATTTCGTACCGAGATTGGAATGAATTTTTTGGATTCTTTGTTTTACCCAATATAGGTTTTTAGACATTACTCTGATGTATAATTTGTACGGACCAGACAAGTACATGTATTCAGATGACAATATATTTGGAGCGGAAGAAATATCGAAGCATGTCCATTATGTAGGTATTTTAATATCTTTGTATACCTATAAGTTCAAAATAGTACATAACATACAGATCGTGAAAGTGAATATTTCCCTCAAAGTTTTTTGGTAATAGACTGTCGGAATTTTGTGTTCAGTTCAAGAACATGTAGTGATAGTTAAGGTAGGGTAACACGAGTGAATCGACAATGAGAGTTAGGCTGCGGCGCGGGTTGCGGCGGCGCGAGGCGTGTCCGCGCTCCATCGATCGCAGCCTCCGACCGCTCCGACGCTCCTCGACGACGTCTGCCAGCGCCCCGCGCCCCGCTCACCCGTTCACGTTATCGCCCCGACCGACTGCATTTACCACCACCCACCCCCGTCATACATACTTGCACCACCTGTCTACCGCTGCTCCGTCTGCCGATGCTTTAACGTGAATAATATCGCCCAACATGTTCCGCGAGCGGTGCATCCGTTAGCTCGTTATTATTTCACGAGCGAACGGTAACGAAAACGAAACTGGTATTTGTTGCCGTTTATGTACCTTTTCGGACTGAAGGTGTTGATATTAAGTCGGTAGCTGTTCGGCGCTTAATTCGGAGTGCAATTAAAAGTGTTTACATCACATCGCGAGCGACCTGTAAATGTTATTCGTACTCATTAAAACAGAATTACGTTATAAATTTTATGTGCGTACGATGTAGCCACGTTAATGTGCTCAAGGTATTATCAAAACATTGTGTTGCGTTTATAGAGGAATGTTACACGAAACACCTAATTATGCGTTTCGATGGCAATAAAAAATATATAGGTACCGGCGATTACATGCTTTTATTATGTTGTATTGGAAGATAAGATAAATGAGCTACGAGGTACGGTTGAAACAATTCCGTGAAAGCCTGCAGACTAGTTAATATAGCCATAAAGACCAATTTGATAAAAATATAATTGGAAATGAAAAAAACGACAACCGGTCTGCGTCGTGTATTTAATTATTTAGTCATACTACACCTGTTATGCGACCTTTTAAATTGTTTTACAATATTTTTTAATGCATTTTCCTTTATTTTATAAAACACAACTAAATCTTTCTTTTAACTGTGGCTTAGTTTATATCTTAATTGATTCTGTATTTGTAGAAGATCAAGAACAAGCTTAACTAATTGTTTTACTTTGAACAATATTAGTGTATGGAAAGTAAGTAGGGTAGGTACCTACGTTCAATTTTTGTACCGCTGACGTTGATTTGATACAAAATGTTGTAAATTCTCTATCTGTTGAAGCTACAACAACATAGGACACGGCGGTCTAAATTAAATTTGTCGGGTGTCGGATCGGCGCCGGTGGTGGTGATCGATCATCGGTAATGACGCGACCACACTAACGACCTGCCCTCTGTCCGACGAATAGTGTTACCACCTATGTGGTGTTAGCACGGGATAATATGAGTTGTAAAGATTTATTGCAAAATAAATGAACTCACTTTCGCCTTTACTACCTTTGTTTCGTACACGATGAAGTTTTTGAGACCCACACATTGATCATATGATTTTCTGTCTTGAACATTAATGTGATGTTTCGCAATTATACGTTAATCTTAAATTTATTTTACTGAGTTACTGGGTTATTCATATCCCATCGTATTAAAATACAGCTATTCATCACGTCCTGCTAAATTTGAAAGGTATTTAAGGTATTGAATTACTTCAGACTCAAATGTTTTAAATATTAGGATATGCAGTAAAGAAAATACAATATTTGGATATTAACCCAACTGTAGGAGTTCCGGGCCCGTGGCCATAGTAGCAAGGCTTTCGACATCGTTCACGATTCATCACTGCGTTGACAACCGTTCACGTCACGCCGTCATTTCGACAAAGCTTGACATGAACCGACCACAAACTTAACTTGCTGACTAAATTAACTACATTAGTCAAAGATATTTTTTCCGACATGCCTGTGGATGGGTAATTCAATCTATTTTTTATCATTTACTAGCTAACCTGGCAAACGTTGTTCTGCCATATAAATATTTTTTTATTGCTGCTCCTCTCCTATTCATCTTAGCGTGATGTTAT
>DWUN01002518.1:0-13713 GCA_018249975.1 Passova gellias | reverse complement strand
TCCATGGGCGACAGCGGCCACTCGTGACTGCTGCCAGCTCGTTCGCTACTCTCATAGTATAAAAAAAAAAAAAAAAAGATAAAGTACATCCTCCTAAAGGTGTTAAAATGTAGTCAGTCCATGTATGGCGCACGCTTGCATGGCTGTGATAATAATATGTATAAATAGTCAATTATTTAATTACCATTAATGTAAGTAGGCACTGAGTTCACAAGTCAAAGAGTATCAATTATGCAAATATTACTCACTCACTAAAAACCCAACACAGCACACAGTTTTTCAGGAAATAAATTTGAATAGTAAACTAGAAACTCGGCAATAAGAGTTACGTTTAAGATATTATGATCATTTATTGTGATGTCGTAGATAGTCCATTTTGTTTTAGCGTTATTTTTGTAAACCAAAGTTTTATTGTGCTGTGTTGAATCAGGTGTTGAAGTGACAGTTCACTTTATTAGTCAGTCCAGTATTCTGATATATTTTGTCACAAAAATACAAGTCAATAATTTTTTTCGATTATAATTTTTACCTGTATTAAGAAAATCATTGAAACATCAAAGATTGATTACATTTGCCTTTCCCTACATTTGACTACCATTAAATGGCATTTGAAATGTTGTTTACAGTACAATTTTATTTTTATTCGTGTTCTGTATTTGTATCGATTTGTGTATAAACGAAGTGATTCTTTTTTAGGGTTTCATATATCCTTCGTTGCATGTACTAGTCGCTCGGTGGGCCCCTCCGGCTGAGAAGGGAAAATTTATAAGCGCAATGATGGGAGGAACTTTGGGTACAGTCATAACATGGTCGCTAACTGGCCCACTCCTGGAAAAATTTGGATGGGCATCTGCTTTTTACGTACCAGCTGCTTTAACATTTGTGTGGTGTATCTTCTGGTGGTATTTGGTTGCGGATACACCGAACGAACATCCCCGAATTACGGAAGTAGAAAGGAAATATATTACAGACGCTCTGGGTGACAAGGTTAAGAAATCTAAGGTCAGAACACGTTATTTACTTATCGATCCGCACTAAGCAAATGAAGCTGTAGCAAGAACAAACATTAATTTTGCATAACAATGTTACTAGTTGAGAATAGGTACATTACATTAGCTGTTAACATAACCTATTCACGTCGGGGTTTTTCGACTTATCTAATGATTTACGGAATATACAACGTGATACGCAAATTTAGTCATTTTTTCTAATTCTTTTTTGGTTCTAATGGCGGGCACGCCTTTCATAATAAAAAAGTTTAGTTAGTGACAACTAATTTTACTGGCGTCCTTTGATATACAACCAGGTTTTATAATCATTATAAGTAACATGTTTTAAGATCGTTTATTATTGTTTCAGGGTTTGCCACCTTTTAGGAATATTTGTACTTCATTTCCATTTTTAGCCATGACTATTTTGCATTACGGAAATCTTTGGGGATTATATTTTATAATGACTGTTGGTCCGAAGTTTGTCTCAAGTGTATTGGGATTCGAATTATCAGCAGCTGGAATAATATCTGCATTGCCATACTTGGCTAGATTATTCATGGCTGCGATATTTGGTGCAGTTGGTGATTGTATTTTGTCGAGGAAAATGATGTCAACAACAACAATAAGAAAATTCTTTTGCCTTTTCTCACATATCATACCGGGAATATTACTTATTCTAATGGTGTATGCAGGCTGTTCGACAGTTCTGTCAGTGACGTTGATAACGATGTCCATGGGATTTAACGGCGCGGCAACGTTAACGAATCTCCAAAATCATCAAGATCTAGCTCCGA
Organism: Passova gellias; assembly: GCA_018249975.1. NCBI lineage: Eukaryota > Metazoa > Arthropoda > Insecta > Lepidoptera > Hesperiidae > Passova > Passova gellias. The sequence continues at coordinate 11,927 of DWUN01002518.1, read as the reverse complement.
ATTTTGCAGGAACTCTGTATGGAATTGCAAATTTTGTTGGCAGTACAGCTGGATTTTTTACACCCATGATAACTGCCTATTTTACTAGAAATGGGGTAACATTTTTAATACCTATTCAAAGTTTTATCTTTATTTTGCCGCATCTCATTGTGTAATTTTTATATTCACACTTTTATTACAGAACAGCTTCGATCAATGGCGTCCTGTGTTTTTTGTTGGAGCATCTGTGTACATTGTTTCGGCAATATTTTTCATACTTTTTGGAACTGGTAACATACAATCTTGGAACTTTGCAAATGTTGAACATAAGGATGACAGAGTCAAAAATGGGGATAGAAAGACAGCAAATTCGGTGGATGACAAGAACGACATTAAGGAAGCTAAAGATAAAGATACCCCATTAAGCGTAATAACACGTAATTAGACTACCGTTTTATATATATCGATTAGATAGATAGATAACTTTGCTGCGTTAAAAAAAATATTTAATTTAATGAGCGAATCTGAGTTCCTGGATAGAATGTTTTATGTGATAATATTCAGTGTATTTATGAAATGCATTTAAAATTTGATATAATTTAATTATTTTCGAAAGGACTATTTATTATCAGTTTACGTGATTAAATTTTAGTGTAATAAGTTTTTATAAAACTATGAATCATGGGTTCGTAAATTATACTAAGTTTCGACTTAATTTCTTCACAAATTAATTTGACTTTTATCGTTTGATTAACTATACAGATATTATGTGCTTTATGTAAGTGCACGAACTCCATCTTTTAATTTGTTGACAAATTATTTGTTATCCACTATTTAAGCATTGTAAATTAGGTGTATAATACTTGTCAATTTTTATAATATCTGTGATCATTACTACCAAATAAAGTAACAATATATGTATGTACCTATACAATGCTGTTTCTTTAAGAGTCTAGATCCTAGATTTCTTATCACCTACTATTACACTTCTTAGTTTTTAATAAAGCTAAACAATAATGCTTAAGCACATTGGATTTTTTCTTTGGAAATGGAAACTTACTTAATCTCAAAAAAAGCAATACTTTACTTATTCAATATGGTCGTGACCAGTTCTGCGTCACTTTAGTTAGGTTTAGGTAATTTATGGTTTTTGTAATGATTAAAATTCGCGTTCGTGTTATAGTAAGTAGCTGCGTGTATGTATGTATGTATAATATACAATGAAATTTTTTTATTGTGGTAATAGGCAAGAGTTAATTTTTAGGTTGGAATCATGATATTTCTAGGTTATTTTCTAGTCTACGTTGTACGATATGACCTTAGCGTACATATTGTTGATATGGTGCAGGTAAAAAAAAGAATAACAGCATTAAACTACAGTTATACTGCTAAAATAAGGACACCTTTCCAGGGGCGTTCAGGGGTATGTACCTAAGGGTTAATTTGAATGTATTTTTACTAATATTCTATCTCTATAATAATCTAGAATGTTCTAGAATGTTCTAAGAAGTATAATTATTATATCAAATCGAGATTTAAAATGAATTTAAAATTTTGGGGCGTCTGAATAAGAGGATTTCTGGGAATAGTTCAATAAAAAACAGACAGAATACCTTGTTACATAAATCACAAGTATAAATAAGAACCTACCTTTTTATATATCGACTTTGTTTCTGTTAATTGTATGCTCAATAAAAATTACAAGGTTTAATTCGCTTGACATTATATGAACGAAAACAATATAAACGACTTAAAGTTTTCTAATTGAATTGTCGAATCAGCTCTTAAATTGTTGATCTAATTATTAGTTCTGACATGTTTTGTCTTATATTACATAAACGACATAATAATATGTTAAGATTATTCAAGATTTTTCCCCTTCTTTTTAAATATTCGTACGACTAACAGACATTATCTACCTACAATATTTAAGAGATATTATCTTGAGGCATTTTGCAGAATTTTATCGACGTAATATATTGGAGTGAAATGATGATAGCTCAGCTGTTTGCAGCCTATCATATCGGATATTGCGTTTGTTTTCCTATATTTCATAACATTGGCGATCGGTAAGTTTAATATGTATGTAGGTACCCGAATTCAGAGTACCACGTGTTCAACTATTCTCACCGTTAAATACATTGTTGTAGCTGGTTTTAAGTATTTGGTCGTAAGAATAAGAATAAGAAGACTAACTTCGTGAAATGCGTTTATTGTCTACAGCAACATATGATCATCATCAATACATCTTGGCGTAAACTGCAATCATATTAGGTCTAAGTCCGATCTGTGACTGAAATCATATAATTGCATTGTACCAAATTAAGATGTTTATCATTAATTACACGGTATTTGCGTGAACTAGATTTTTATTTTAATTGACAACATAACATGATAATATCAGGTTTTGTGGTCAAGTTTTTATAAGTAGATATTTAGTTTTTATAGCGTTTATTAATTAATATTCGAATTTCTCTTGGCTTGTCAGGTACGCTTGATTTAATTTTTTGCATGAACCAATTTTCGAGATCATCATAAATATATTATTTGGAATTTACAGTCTCGGACCAACGTGGATAGTAGGTATAGCAGGATTATCATCCGGTGTATTGAATTGTCTGACACCAGCCTCAGTCTATTGTAACTATTGGATGCTCTTCATTGTTAGAATTCTAATTGGTTTCTGTGCGGTTAGTTCTGTCCTGTGGTTCAAATAATTTTCTAGTGTACTTGGAGTTACATGTCACCAAAGTTAAATCAAATTTTCTTAAATTCATACAATGGCCGATTCAAAATCTGAAAAAGTTTTTGTTTACGTATGATTTAGTTACGCGTATACTTTAGTTATATTTATATTCAGTTCGAGTTATTTCTTTTACTTATACTTATAAGAGGACTATATTCTCTTTTCATTACAAATAAATCAGTACATAAATTCTGGGTAATTCAAGAATTTTTACATTAATCCAATTTTACTGGCCATGATGTTTTCTGGTTAGCAACCGTGACTGGCTAAACTAAAGATTGTGAGTTCGGTTCCCAATCAAGATAAATAACTATATACGAAATGTTTATTTATATATTATTTAAACCTAACGCATAGCGGCATCGTCTTCCCGTCAATCCTGGGTGAGAGCGGTATATTAAGGTAGGCTACGTTTGTACTTTGGCTGGGTATAAAGTTATCTACAAAAGAATATATTTATATATTCCCTAAGTATGTCTATCAGACCTGTTATTATTATATATTATATATATTATTATTATTATTATATATATTATTTGGTCTCTATCTGGTTTAGCCCGCGTGTGATTTGTTGAATATACAAAATTGGATAAAAATGGACATACTATCATATTCAATTAGGGTGCAATGCAGCCGAGTATGGTACAAGTTTTGAGATATTGGGTACCGCCTATAGAGAGAAATCACTTCATGTGGGCCTACTGTGGTAAGTGAATCATTCTCGTTATCATAAGCATCAATTCTGGTACACAATTTTACGTTCTCATTTTTTCTTGAACTTTTTGTTGGAGCATGTGACAACATCCAACATGAATAATTTCTGGAGCATACAGTTATGGAACTGTATTTTCGGACCTGATCTGTCTCAAACCTAGATGATTAATCTCGGACTACTAATTAAGCTAATGTTTTAAAATGACTTTCTCTGTCAGGTATCACCATTGGAACCTGTTCGACTTTCCTCATGTGTGCTGCTATACATCTTTATTCTCGATGGGCTGTTGGGTTTTACGTATGTGGCGCCGTGCAAGTGGCTTGGGCCGTGGCGTGGATCTGTGCGGTAACGGACTGTCCCGCAAAACATTCCTTCATATCGAAAGCAGAATTAACATATTTGACAAACACCATTGGCACCGTTTTCACTATTAAGGTTATTTACCTTCCATTCTATTATTCTATTATTTGAACTTAATATGACATGATGTTATAAAAAAAATACATGTTGTGTAGATATAGATTGTTACATTTTTGACTAAATTATTTTACGTTATGACGATAAACTACAAATATGTATATTATTGAGTGATTTTTTGTATCTTTGGCTGCTTTGTATATAATATGTAAATTTTAAAATGGATTAATTGTGGCTATGGATTCTTTCTGTGCATAGTCGATCCACAGAAGTTTGGATGAGATTAATTTTTTTATATTTAGTTTACGAGTTTCTATTAATTATCCTATAAAAATAAACAGGGGTACTTAAATCAAATAAACATTAATTTTTTTAGGTTACTAACAGTCAAGCTCCATGGAAATTAATACTGAAATCAGTCTCATTTTGGGCTCTCAATATCTTACATTTTGGATATGCTTGGATTATTATCGCCGTGTGTCTCCACGGTCCACTTTATTATGCAATGATACTTCAATACAGCATTTATAATGTAAATAATTCTTTTAATCAATTATATACGTAGACTTAATAGTTTAGTTAGATTATAAAATGCGAAAAGTGGGCTGGATTTTCTAATTTAAATGTATATATTTCACTGTTTAATATACCTACATATTTGCAGGCTGCAGCCTTGACGGCACTGCCATTTTTCTTGCGACTACTGTTAGGTACAATAGTCATTCAGACATTTCACTGGTACAAGCATACCACGAGAATGAAAAGAATTAAACACATACGGAAATACATAATTATTGTTTGTAAGTACATCTTATTTACTTAGTCAAAGCTATAACTATGCCCGTGCTTTAATCGTAACACTTCTAGATTAAACTGAGTTTACATTGTTAGTTTTTCAAGATCCAAAGTTTTGTGATTATTTCGTTCAGCTCATGTGATTCCGGGTTTACTGGTCGTGTCACTGTGGATCTCAACTTCACATCCTGGTCCAATTATATTGACTGCAGCTATTACGCTGACAGCCGCTGGAATGGATTTAACACTGGATATTTGTTATGTTAGTAAAATACCTTTTTTAAACTTTTATATTATATTATATTTTATATATATATTTTATTAAACTTTTATTAAACTTTTTTATTAAATACATTTTTTTTTAATGAAAGGTGATGCTTCCCATTTGGTCACATTTCATTTTGGTACAGATCTGACCATGGCAACCATGAGAAAGCCATAAAAGTCTTAAATTTCCATAACCATGTGCGCGACAAATGGACGAATAACTCGATATCGTGCCAGCCGACTTCGATGATTTTTTTATGTATCTATAATGTACAAAAAATATTTATTAATTCTATCGTTTCAGGAACTGTCACCGACGTACGCTAATTCATTAAACACAGTCATTAGAATAATTGGAAATTCTGCTGGAATTATAGTTTCATTATGCGTTGGTTATGCCACACAGAGATATAAAGTGAGTCATTTGTAATGAGAGCTATCTGTAAAGTGAAGCAACGCTGTGCGTGGACGCTTCTTTGATCGATGGTCGCTGGTGGTAAACTTACACGCGCGTTTCTGTACTCCGCAGGCCACCTTATCACACGTGGAAACCGGATTTTTCTTTCAGAATATCTTTGCGGCCAGCTGTTTAGAAAGCAGGAATTTATATTGATACTGATATTATTTTATTGTTTCTTATTATCGTATAATTTTGTTCTAGAAATAAATGTTTTCAGAATACTCTAAGTGTTTGGAAACATATTTGGGGTTTTCATGGAATAGTGCTATGTTTAAGTGGAGTCACATTTTTAATTTGGGGGGAAACCTGCCAGCAACCATGGAATAATATTAAAATAAGGTATCCATACGGTCTTGGTTTTCTTCTCGTGCACTAGTTTAATGTTAATAAAATACATGCCCATATAAATCAGACTATTTGTTGTAGGCCAAGAAGAAAAAAAATACATACTATACCGAAACCATCAATTATGTCCAACATTACGGAAGCTGAAGAAAGTGAATCTTGGTTAGTATTCGTACTGATTCTCAACTTTTTTGTTTTCACGAAGTTTCATGCAAAAGCTAATTATTTTCATTCGAACTTTCTAATGCCGTACACACTACTCACAAGAGCCATATTGAAAACACTCAATTATTTTCCTGAGCGTAATTGAATGAGCAATCGATGTTTAATTTTAATGAATAATATTTTTTGTTTTCAGAAATTAGTTTAAAATAACAGAGAGAGACGGTAACTCAAATGCTTAAAAAAAAGTTCAAAAAGGTAGAATTTTATTGAAATTAAAAATAGAATACATATCAATCTACAATAGTACACTAAAATTTTTGAAAAATCGTTATACATAATTATTATATAACATCAATCGTTTTAAGATAAATCATAATATTAAATCATTTATTGCATATCAGCGGGACAAAGATATTTTTATACATACTTGGTACCAAGTTGTAAATTAACTAAGCACAGCAAAGAATCGGGCCATAAATGTGTTTGAAAAAGAAAATAAATATATATCTTCAAATCTTTATATATAATCATGCTCTATTATGTCCTTATATTTTTACGTTTTGCTCTTTATACATTCATGCATTGTGATTAACAAATTATAGAATATTGATATTAATGTGAACACCCGACTGTATGTGGTTGTGCGAAAAATTATCGCTTACTTTTTTATACAATGCAAAATGCGAAATTGTAAAGGAAAATTATATAAAATACGGCGAATATGACATGAGTTGTGAGTTTTACTTTACTTTATGACAATGCACATTACTCAGAGTCTTTATAACTTCAAATCGTAAGTAAAGGAACTGAACCTTGTACCATTTCTGTTTTTTTATTGAATTAATATAGTGAGTCTCCTTGTACTAATAAAAAAGATAAATAGGGTCACAGCATACAATCGATTTTGGAATGACGTACGTATATTGCATAGTACAATAATTCAATTTAATGAAATCCTTTCATTTTAATTTGAATACATATATTATAGATATATAAGAATATTTGAATACGAAATATTGCATATGAAGGCAAATTCAGAATATTTTGTCTATGGCCTTGCCGACAATTCTGTTCTGTCTGTCATTGTAAAATGTCACATCAGGAAATCAGAGATTGATTTTTCGCTGTTTGTAACGAGATTAGTCAGTGTAGCTTTTTAATACAATTATATTTCAGTAAATATTGTTATCCATGGTAAGTCAGTGTATTTGTAGATAATTTTAATAACCTCACAAAATGAAGCGTAGCATAATCGAATATTATGCTGAACAAGAAAGATACAGATGTGGTTATTGCAAGAAGGCTGATACGAATTATGGACATGGTAAGATGTCTGTATAATAGTAGAGTAACCGCAATTATTTATTATCTCGCATTATTTTTCCAATCTATTTGGTTGTCATAATTAGGTATGTGGGCGCACTCTATGACGGTTCAAGATTATCAAAATTTAATTGACCGAGGATGGCGACGGTCAGGAAAATACGTCTATAAACCGACAATAGATTTAATTTGTTGTCCTTCTTATACCATAAGGTCAGTATATTGATGAGGATTTGTTAAACTTTATCAAAATGTTGAGTTCTGTGTTTCTTCGGATATCATGGGCAAAGTTAACATCATTTTTTAACTACCTATAATGTTACAGTAAAACAAATTTTTTAATCGCACGATTAATTGGTGACTTAAAATTTCATTGGAATACAATTTACTATCCAGAATGTTATAAATAATATTTTTATTATATGATAATAGATGCCGAGCATTAGAATTCAAACCTTCCAAATCACAGAAAAAAGTATTGAAACAAGTTAATAAGTATTTGATTGGTGATGAAAAGCAAATAGCATGTAGTGGTGATCAAAAAGTATCTGGTAATGGTGAGGATATAAATGTTGAAGACTGTGGCGAGAGCTCCAATCTGTTTTTGGAAACACAAAATAAACACCAAGATGTAAATATAACAAATTTGGTTACATCTGACATCTGTATAAATGAAGGTGAAAATCAATTGAAGGGTACGTCAGTTACAACAACAGATGAGAAATTGCTTAATTGTGTAAGATATGAAAAATTCGAATAGTGGTAATATTAATCAACATGGGTCAAATTATGTAGTCAGACCAAACGTCTGTTCTTAACTGAAGCCGTTTAATTGTTATCATAACTATTGGACAATAAAATCACCTATTAAATTTTTGATTAAGAAAATTTTATGTGGTACATGAAAAGTTTCATAAGGCAGTATCTGATACCAATAGATATGATCACACGGAGGCCATTTAGTCACCTGAGCTTAAGTCAATTGTTATAATTTGGTCATTTCATTCTCAAAAAGCTTTGAATTGATCAAATGTAACATTTTTTTATGTAGTCAAAGATAGCTGAAACAATAATCAGGTTCTTGTTTATATGTGCTTATACATAATGAATAAGTAGTACTGTTAAAATAATTTTCTGATTGCAATAATTATAAAATATTGTGAAATAATATGGAACATAGAATATTTGTTTTTATGTTGTGGTTTCAGGCGAGTTATTGCAAAATGACACATGTGAAGATAAGCTAAAGCAAAACATAAATCAAGAGAACAAAAAAGGTTAGTATCATTTATAAAACAATAATTTAAAAAAAAAATTTCAGCTTTTGTCATAATATTCTATAGTTGTAGGTCCAGACCCAACTAAGGCCCCATGCAAAAAAGCTAAGCAATTACGGGTGGAAAGAAAACTTGAAAAACTGAAACAGATGGGCATTGAAGTGAGCACACTTAGAAAAGTTGATAAAACTAAAGAAAAACAAGTGGAGGATTTCATAAAGGAACTGCCAAATGATACTAAACGAAAACTAAAGGTATAAAGTCAACTGGAATATGGAGACAAAAAGTATACAGGGGTATTTATATTAAAAAGTGTTTATGGAAATTAAACTTAAAATTTCAGATAAAGCTGGTTAGAACTACTCCAGCGAGTCCTGAATGGCTGCAAACAGCAAAGGAGACACATCAAGTATATGTTAAATATCAGACAGTTGTTCATGGTGATAAGTTCGAGAAATGCACGGAGCCCAAATTTACAGATTTTTTGGTCTCAAGTCCATTATTGGTAGGGAAGTTTTCATTTTTATATGCATTCATACCTGCTAACCTGTCAAACTGCATGCCTGCTTTGGTGCAAAATTGAGAAAGGGATTGCTCCGTTGGTTCGGACATGTAGAGAGAATAGGTAATGAAAGAATGACAAAGCTGATATACAATCCAAGTGTTGATGGATGAATGTGCCGAGGGAGACTTAGACTGTCCTAACCCGACCAAATAGGTCAGACACTGGCTGACGGGGTTGTCGAGAGTCTCCAAAACAGGCGTGTATGCATGAACAGAGTGATGAATGTAGACAAAGCATGTCAGGTGTGTAAGGACAGACAGGGACCTAGCGTGATGGTATTATAATCATACTTGCTACCTGGTTTTAAAGCAATATGCACACATTGATAGTTTTTCTGCACTGTTAATAATTTTCCTTGAACCCACTACTAATGTTAACAGGAAGAACACGATGAGGCCGGTCCTGCTTGCGGCTATGGTTCATTTCATCAACAATATTGGTTGGATGGAAAAATAATTGCTGTCGGGGTCATAGATATACTGCCTAAATGTGTATCATCTGTGTACTTCTTTTATGACCCACAATATAGAAACCTTACTTTGGGCACTTACGGTGCTTTGCGGTACGTTTTGATTCTCACCATATAATATAATCATATTATAATTGTCTTATATTTTAAATCATATTTACCTTTCAGTGAGATGGAGCTTACAAGGCATTTGCATTCATGTGCGCCGGAGCTAAAATACTATTACATGGGTTTTTATATACACTCTTGTTGTAAAATGAGATACAAGGGGAATTATTATCCATCCGATTTGTTGTGCCCTGAGACATACAAATGGATTCCCATACAGGACTGTATTCCAAAAATAGAAAAATCACCATATTCCAGGCTGGATCCTGATCTTGATAGCATTGATGAAAATTATCCAAAGGACAATGATGTTAACTATATACCAGTATTGTCAAAGGGTGAAGTAACTTTATTTAAACTGTATCAAAGGAAAATGGGACGGAAAGCCGAAAGTGCAGAAGTTATGATGGAATATGCAAGATTGGTTGGTGCCAAAACAGCTAAGTCACTAATTATGGTTAGATAATATGAGTCACATTTAAAAATTACTAATTTTGTAAATATTTTAAATTTTATCCTCTTATTCTTAGTACTACTTATAGTATTCTTCAACATATTATTCTATTCATAATGTATTCATCCTTATCCATCATATGACAGTGTCAGGTTGATACCTATTGCCATGTATTTACTACCTAGTCACTAACTAAAATGCATTTCAATATTGTATCTTCCCACCTCTCGGAAATATTAGTACAAATCTTTTTATTACCTCTACCTTTAGAATAAGTTTGAATTGTAACTAATATAGTTCCATTCACTATAGTTTGTCTTATCAATCAGTAATCGCTCACCTTAGTTACATTGTGTACTGAAGGATGTCACGCACGGGTATGTGAAGAAATTGCATTGCACCTTCTGGTAACAGCTGATGCATTCTTAGTTAATGAATCATCATAACATCGTTATTGTTTTGTGTTTCAGTTACAGTGTCAAGGAATGTTCCTAATATAGGAATTTGATTATTTTGTTTTAATTCATGAATTACATTTTAGATTTTGTTTCCTTATAGAATTTTACTGACCATGTATAAATATCATATGATCAGGATCAAAATAATGAAGTATCATAGGGTATACCCTAGTGTGTGGACAAATATTTTACTTTCAATGACTTCCATGCAAAAATCATTACAACTTTAATGTAAATTAATACAATTCTTTTGGCATATTCTAAGTGGAAGGTTTACATATTAAAATATGGCAGTTTTCCATTTTTCTATGTCATTCATGCAACAATACAGTAATTTTGTTTGCAATATTGTTTTTTTAAAATTTATTTTATTTATGAGTACAAAAAGGTGGCAAATGGACAAAAATAGTAATAATTATAGTAAAATGTGCCGGAGGCAAAAATTAATATCGCGATTCCTTAACGAAATCGTTTTGTATTTGTATCGTTCCAATGCACTGAACGAATCGGTGTTTGGTGTTCCCGATTTTTGGAAATAAAGTAATTTATAGTAAGATACGGACTTATGTACATTAACGAAACGAATTTAACATTGAAGACAGTGGAGGTAGGTTTTATTACATTTTATGTCATAAACAGTGTGTTGTATATGCCTGATAAGTATTTATATTATAATTATTATGTATTCACTTTAAAAAATACATTATAAATGTAGCTGAAACTTTTACTATGATTAAACATGTTTGTTCAATTTATTGTAGTGTTTTATTTTAGCATTACAACAAAAGACTTGGTCCTGTTTTCAGTTTTAATACTTTGTGTTGGTACCGTAAGTAATATAATTTTCGATTTATCTCAATGGACGATTTGATTACACAATATTAGACTACAAAGTGGAATATTAAAATACAAGTATATGCCATGACAGAAGTTCTATTAAAATCATGATCGAAAACCCAAGGGCGTTCGGCGCTGCTTAATCTTATAGACCATTTACAATATAAAAGCTTAATCTAATAGACCATTTACAATATAAAAACTTAATCTAATAGACCATTTACAATATAAAAACGGTATACACATGTACAACATACTGCACGATCGGATGTATCACTGTTAAATTTCATGGAGGGTCGTTGTACCGGATTTTTCATTTTTAACTATTTTAATATTTGTCTAGAAAAAGGCCCCATACAACAGAGGCACGAATGTGTGCAGGCCGTCAATATTCGATGATATTTAGGTACAAATATAATTATCAAGATTGACTTTATTAATACAGGTCCATTTAAAAATATCGTTTTGTATCATTACATAGTATAAAACAAAGTCGCTTTCTCTGTCATGTTATGTCTGTCATGTCCCCTTGTTCCCTTAAATCTTT
>DWUN01002517.1:0-13716 GCA_018249975.1 Passova gellias | reverse complement strand
TTCTTTTACCATTAGAATCCTACATTATCCCTGATGAACATAGGCTATATTTAATACGAGAAAAAATAGGATAAATGCTATCCCGAAATACCCACGGTATCTAAAGATCCGCGGGTAATACCGCGAGGCAGAGCTCGTACCAAATAATTATCAAATATTAGTGAAGGCAGCTACAGAACAATTCAAATTAGGTTTACTTATTAGATCATAGTTATGTAAGCAGCACATTGTGCAAGTGAGCAAGGTTTCTGTAATGCGGTACACACAAGTTGCAACAGGCAAGTGCATCGAGTTACATAACTATGTGTGATGCACCTTTTATAACATTGACTATCTAGTAGTGGTTTGAAATTCACTCTCTCACTCTAGGGGGTCTGGGTTCGACCCCAACACACTCTGCTATAAGTAACAGTGAACGCAAACATTGTGACGAAACCTTGAACAACTTAGAGATATTATAAGTTGTATAATATTTTCTAAGGTGTTTGAAGTCTACCAATCCCGGACTTGGCCAGCGTGGTAGACTATGGCCTAAATCCCTCTCACTGTGAAAGGAGACCAACAGTGGAACGATAAAAAGGATTAAAAAAATCTATACGATTTATAAGAGATAATATATAAGCTGGACGCATATTAGCAATTAAATAAAATAGAGTAAGAAAAGTACACATATACTAGCAAAAGAAGTGAATTCTTGTACACTAAGGCAATATCTTATCTCAAACCAGAATTTATCTTGAGCTATTTAAAACAGAGCCAATACAGGAGGTATAATGATGTGAATATTAATGAATATTGGACAAAAGTTACGAAAACAAAACCTATTATAGTTACTGATTTAATAATTAATAAGTTCCTATTATAATAGAAGACTTAAATTTTCATTAACCATTTATATCTAGGAAGTAAAATTACCTTTGTGATAATAGCGTAAGACTAACATAGTAAATGGTAACTGTACTGTTAAAAATTGCCCAATACATATGGCAATACATATACTTTTTTAAAGTTGTTTTTAAAAGTGTAAATAAAATTGTTTACATTTAAAAATGTTTTAAGAAGGTTTATTTTAGAAGGTTATCAAAGTAGGTACTCTGTTCAATTCATGTCCAACTATAGTTAAAACTATCTTGCGTTCAATTGATTCTGTTTTTGTTTGGAAAAATTGAAGTAGGTCATTGTTCTGTGGTTAAAAACTGTAACCGATAGGGCCATTGTTAGGGAATTACATACATAAAAGATGAATACAATTTGGCAAAGAACCACGGGCAATGATAAGATTAATGTCCTGCTAAAATTACTGTTGGTGTTAATCTACTATTAATTCTTTAAATTTTTACTTTGGGTATTAAATATAGTAACAGATGCAAGATGTGGATTTCAGACTCATATTGGTATGTTGATGTGTGAAAAACAGCAGGCTGAGAGGTGAAAAAAGTCTGCAAGGACTATAGCCAGAGAAAAACCTTTATATGACATATCTGCAACTATATTATAGCCATTTATTTTATTCTATCTATTTATATATTCCACAATTGAGATTACAATTTACTCCCAAATAAACGCTGCAACGTGGGTTGTGGTCAACATTAGAGGCCAACACTGGTTTGTTATTTCAATACCAAAATTTCCAGATATTATTGCAAGTAGTGACAGGCGAGTTTTATACTGTTTCGTTTATTTAAAAAAATATTACGAGTATGTGCTCATAGAAACAATAATTAATTAATTTATTATTTAAAGACATGACTACTACCTATATGGGCAAGAAATAAAGTTAGTTAAGACAAAAAGAATATTGTTATCTTAGATACAAAGCATAATATAATGAGTCTCAAAATGTAATAAATGATATACTTACAGTGAATATACCGGATCTATACATTTCTAGCACTTCTTTTAACACTAACAGCCCTCGCTCCTTGCCAAGGAAATTGTTTAACACACAAACACCATACTGAGTCATGTCCTGTATCACTTGCTGGCAAACGTCATGGCTGGGATCGGCGGGGTCCATGTAGTAGCTGTTCAGAACATTGTTGAACGGAGCCACGCTACCCCTCACCGACGCTTCTGGATACTCCCGAGTTCTCATAGTCTGCTCCGTGTTATAGCCCGGTATTGCGAGCATTTTACTATCACATCTATTTACAGCTTTCAAGACGTTGGACGCACCCGCCGCGGCGAAGTCCAATGCGCTCAGCTGCTGGGCCGACTCGCTCAGGATCTCCTGCTCCGATGACCCTTCATGAATGATAGCGCTCTCTTTAGTCAAGTCCTTATTTGTATACACTACACTAGATATGACACTCTTCTCTTTCAACGTCTGATCTATTTCACTCTGTTCCGCACCAGACTGGTTTAGATCACTTTGGACAACGTTCTCCGTTTGCGAGGTATTAATATCCCTAGCAACGACCCTACCCTCCTTTTTGACGTTTTTCCTCTTAGATTTTTTGGACAGTTTCGTTTCACCTTCCTGTTTCAAGTCTGTATGGTCCTCTTCAGTTTTAATCACGAGTTCCCTCTCTTTATCACACTTTGAATCCTCCGCGCTAGAAGTTGAACGGTCACCCACTTTATCCTTTTGCAATCCTTGTTTTTGTAACTTGGGTTCGCAAGCACTTTTATGTCTTCTCCAGTCCTGCCGTTGATGTTCTGTGTTACAATAATAAATATTGAGACAACGACCGCATCTCCGATGTGTCTGCTGATTGCAAACGGCGCAACAAGCTAGTACGCCTTCTAGATTCATTCTGAAATAACTTCTTTCTCAGGCCGGCCCCTACGACTGTCAACTTGATTGACATGTCGTTACTGGGTTTTTCCTATACTGGCAATGTTTTTGATTCTAGGTGTTTTGTCCGGAAAGCACTTATTATTTAATGTTGTGAATTTTTGTAATAAAATTTTCGGTTTGCTACATTTTATTATTAACAAAAATATTTACACTTAATTTTGGGTATTATGTATATATTAAGTGCATTTTATTTCAGTGCTTATGCAACCATCGAGAAAGTAAAAAAACTTACATAGAAACAGATTTAACATTTTACTGTGTACTATTTAAATACATAAACATAAGGTCACAAGTGATTTAAACGAAACGGCACGAATATTTCTTCGTAGTCGCCGTTCACGTCTAATAAGAAATGTTTGCTAATCTCTTTTGTGTCATAGTTTGAGCTGAATATTTTATTAATAGCAATTACTCTCAACTTCATAATTGCTTTCGTTCCTATAAAATAATAGCAGTTTATTTAATGACGTTTCTCCTGTTATCAATTATTGTTTATTACTTCTTTACCAGCCAATCTTTTCTGCAAGTTTGGAGTTTGTCCAAACTCATAGGTTGTAAAGTCGTGATTGTATATTGGTATCATTCAAATATTTAGAGATAATGGGCAGATACTTATTTCGAGAAAACAGACATAAACTTACTTTAATTTTATTTTTATTACTTCATAAATCAGTTTGTATATGGTTCCTGCTGCGAGATATATCGCTAAGAATTGAGGGATACATCGAACATATGTGCACATTTAGGTATTTAATGTACATCAATCAAGGATGATGATCAAGGAAGGAGGATCAATAAAAAACAAACTGTAAAAATATTATTTATTTCATTAATTAAGTAAACGTTATACATTTTAATTAAGATAATTTAGTATTTTCTTACTGTAATAGATTTTTCAAAAAGGTAGATATATCTATTGGAAAAACAAAGAGTTTATCGATAAAACTACACAATAACGATACGATACAACCTAGATGATACATTTTGAATACATTAATGTATTCATTAAAAATCTAATTCGAAGAGCACGTAAATTTGTTAGAATATTTACAATTTCGTGACATGTAAGAGCACAGAGAGTATACAATTGAAGATACGGTAAAAGAGCTCATATTCATGAAAAACAGACTAGATTAGTTCAACGTCGAGTCGCGTCTCGGTCGTTGAACAATTTATGTAATAATTATATGATTTCAGTTCAGACCGAGACTCGACGACAGGAACTAAAGAGCGTATCGGCGTTCGTCGTCGTAGTCGACGCACGCCGCTGCGCTTTCTTAATAGATTAACTAAACACTAAACGTTATCCATATCTACAAAGTCAACTTACTATGACGTGTTCTGCACGACTCAGAATTGTAGACAAAAGACGGTGCAAAACGATCAAAAGGAAAAATAACTTAATTCCTAGTTTTGTCTGTCATAGTACTTTTTTTTAAGAAATGTCAGATCACGTACACATTTAAAATTATCTGTTACAAACTTTTATTATTAAACGGTCATCTGTCAAGTGGTTTCGTCTTTTAATAACCGTATTAGTGATCTAAACAGTAATCACATCGCAGACTGACTTTTAAAGATCATTTTATAGATTCGTTTAGGTAATAAAACATATTATAATAATACTTGTAGAAATGTATTAAACAGAGGAATGCGTTTGACTCAAGGGCGATATCTTACTTTAAGTATAACTTTATATCCATAACGAAATGTTGATTAAATCATTCCGGAATGAATCTACTAACGTCATTTGTAACTGAAGTTTGAATTTTGGACCCTTATTTCTGTGAGTAATTTAATGGACGCGTATCCGAACGTTCTGTACCGAGTGTGGAGCATTGTATCGGTCTACGGTACAAATGAAACTGGCCAGGTTCTAGCAATCACTATTATTTAGTTTTACTTAATATTGAAAATTGGGTCCCGATTGTAATAGTGGTTATTAGACCACGTGATCGCTAAGAAATAGGCAGTCTCTGTGGACGAGGGCTTCCCTCTAACTTTGCTGGACTTACTAAGGTTAGCTACTAACAACCCGTTAGAGTTACAACGTTAATCTATTTGACAATTACTTATGTGTTGCAGTAGGTAAATATAATAGGTAAATTCAATCTGATAAGTATACAAATAATTGACCATTTACAACTTATTAAAAAAAAAAACTCGAGCTGCTAGTAGCGACACCTAGCGTAAGTGTCACAGATGTCATTACACTCTCGTGTGGTCGTCGTTCGGGAGTACAGGGGCGGGGGGCGCGTGGAGCACTCTCGCGAGCTCCGCCTTCTCGTCGGCGGACAGCACGTACACGGGCGGCGCGGGCGGCAGGAAGCGCTCGGCCTTGTGCGGCTCGCGCTGCAGTCGCGCGCGGTACAACATCACCAGCACGCACAGCACGCTGATGATGAAGGCTGACGTGGCCGCCAGTACTATTAGTGCTGTGTGGTAAGATGTCGCTGCGGATACCTGCGGTGGGTTAGAAGATAGATATAAGGGGTTAATAGGACTGAAAGAGAACTTCGATATAAATAATAGTATGAAAACGGTAGTTTTATGATCCTTCGAGCCGGATAATTAGTTCTATACGTTCGTTTAAATTTACTGTAAAATTATTTAGTATACTGTTAAAAATGTATGTTAATTATGTGCATTTAAGATCTTACCGTAGACTCGGTGAGTATTTCCCGCTGCAGGGTCGGCGCGGGCGCTGCTAGCCTGTATTCGCTTCGTATCACATCCGCTCCCAGGGCTCCTTCGCTAGACTTGTTGACATTTGATAACTTCTCCTTTTTCACCTAAAAACACAGTATCATTAGAAATTATGTACTACCACCATAGATAAGATATTATTAAGTGTCCTTGATAATATGGTGGTGGAAAAGGAGGGAGGGGGGTTGGACACATCTTTAAAGGCATCGCGGTGACTTGGGTGAGGCAAAGGGTTATGTGACATCTTTAGCGAATAAAACCCACTGGGTGGCTTTTCACGGCATTATTTCAAAGAACTCAAGGATTTCCAAGACATAATTTTTTTATGGTAGTAAAAAATTATCTAAGTCACTTTTTATCGTCTATCCAGTTAATACGTATCCCAAGGTCATTCAGCGCTAACCATAGTCTCCAGATGGTAGACGAGGTCGGCGGCGCGCGGCCCCAGCAGCAGCACCCTCAGCTTGAAGACTCCTCGCTCGCGCGCCGCCGACACTGGAACGTTCGCCCCCAAAGCGGCCAGCTTCGAAGCAAGGGACGCCCTCGCCTTCTCACCTTCTAAGCCTTCAGCACCCATGATCTCCAGCTCTAGAAGCGCCGATTCTATTTGTGTTATCTCTGCAATGAAAAATAATTAGAATGTGTGATGAAAATAAAAGAAGACTGTTCTTTAAGGATACTAGCGATGCTTCGCAGTCGGTGCTCTCTGCATATTCCTTGCGAGATGGTGTAATAAAAGTGAGGCTATCGTCTTGTCTACTCTATAAATTCATTGGACAATGGTATTCGTGATTACTGACTGAATCTATTATATTCAAGACGTGTCCACGTTGTGTATTCCTTGTGTCGTATGTAATTCAAAATGTGAACTCACCACAAGGATTCGTTTCGGGTAGATCGGGGACAGTGAGCGGTTGGGGTCGCCTTTGGCCGGCCGCGTCCACGCACCAGCAGCGGCCGCGGGAACATTGGCGGGGAGAGAACGAGCCGTCGGAGAGACATCTCGGCCGGAACCCTTCACCGCCTGCCACAATTTGATGTATAGCGCTATAACTATGATCAGTACAATTCGAAAAATTCCACTCAATTTTCATCCTCCTTTCCCACGAGGTACTACCTCCTCGAATCAAACGAGATTTATTTATTCATGAAATGGTAGGTTTTCAATTTCCTAAGAAATCAAATACCGATCACGTTTTACTAATCGCTTTTATATTTTGGAAAATTCTATTGAAGGTAATATTTTCTTACTCTCTTTCGATCTTACCATTTTCAATTTCCTCTTGCATCAGCTGACACTTGGTCTTGAAGACGATCGCCTCGATAACTTCGTGTAAAGTTTCTTCCTTCCTCCTCGTAGTATCGGCCACTTTCGGTTCAACTACTTCCGACATCAGAACGGTGTCGTCTTTGGGCACAGCTTCTTCGGTGGACGAGGGGTCCGACAGCTCCAGCATGCGGTGTTCCGCCTCCAGGTCAGCTTCATCGATTTCCTCGTCGTCTTCTTCGAACTCCTCCACCCGGTAGGCTGTCATCTGCCTAATTAGCTCTTCCAGTACTAAAAATAGAGGTTTATGGGTCTCAGAAACTACAGTTGTTTGTTTATGGTTGTGGACATGTTGCTATTCTGGGATTTAAGTTGGAAATCATGTCGAACTGTCTCTCCATTATAAATATTTCAATATTTCTTAAATTAGGACATCAGTATAGGAATTGTTTTTTGGATATAGGTATTTTTGCAGCCTGGAGTATTCCCGGACGAACCTTGAAAAGGAAACTCTACCAGACTTTTACCAGAGATCGGCTATTGAGGTTCAACAGTAAGTTGAGAGAGAGAGATTGAAGGATATATTGAAAATTATGTATGCCTTTAGGACGAAATATTGGTAGTATACGAGTAGTTTACCTTCATCAGCTCTAGCCCGTTCATCCAGAGGATCCCTTTGCACCCATTTGCGCGCTTGTCTGAAGTTGCAGGATGGCTTAGCGCCGCGCACCAGAGAGCCCTTCTGGGGATCCCCTCGGGCACTCACGCACCAGCAGACATCTGTTTAGATGAAAATTTTAATGTAATTGTCCAAAATCTCAATATCATTATATGTAGAACCTCAAGTTCTTCTAGATTAAATATGGCACATGAAATATTTAAATACACGGATAACCTACTTATCTCATGAAATAACGATTTCTGAATAATGAATCTATATTTACATTTAGAATTTATAATACAATACCAATATACTTTATTGTACATCATAAATACAAACAGAAATACATGCACAAGATGACAGAGAGACATATACAAAAGGTGGTCTTAGCGCTTATCGCTTAGTAAATTCATGTCATAATATATATCTAGGATAAAGTTCTCTTCATCAGTCAACTGGCAAGGTTTTTGAAGGTATAGATGGTCTAACCGATATGCGACATGCACTGCACGGGCTCCCAGGCGCCGACAGCGTCGCACGCGGGCACGAACGTTCCTTTGCCGTACTTCTGGGCGGCTGCCTCGTTCTTCTCCCGAAGCCTCTCGCACGGGCTGAGAACTGTGATCACAGAATAAGAACAAAAATGATTATAAGAAAAACAACCCTAAGAAGCATAGTTTAAATAATTTTAACTAATTGCTCTAGGGGCTTATTCTTTTGGTATAGGTACTTAAAAAATCCTTTTTAAATATCGGAAATATACATGATTACCCTAATTTAGTTATAACACTAAATTAGGATTACTTTAATGCTTCTTTTACACCCATTTTGTACACCATTTTAGGGGTCCACTACTGGACCTTGTCTCCTCTCATACTAGAGGGATTTAGGCCAAAGTCCACCACGCTAGCCACGTTTAGATAGACTTCATACACCAAAGAAAATATTGTATACTTTAATAATATCTCTAAGGTGTGCAGGTTTCCTTACGATGTTTTCCTTCACCGTTATAGCGACTGATAATAAAATTTAATGCTTTAATCGCTTTAAATGAATGCTTTGCAAATGAGTTATTATATGTGCACCGGTAATGATTGTTAGAACAATTTGGAGGTTAATGTAAGCAAATGACATCTTAAATGTAATATTAATTTAATTAGTAGTCCAATTGAAAGAGATTACGTTGATTCCCAAAGTTGCATCAAATAATTAGGTTCTTGCTTATTATTATTAGTCGAAATTTTCGCCTGTCATGTTCGTGCGTGCTTTTGAAAATGTACCGTCTGTAAGCCATTCAGTGATCACAACAACGATATACGGAAGAGCACATTTATCTGAAAGATCTAAGGACATGCCTTCAGCTTCTTTGTGGCTGCGCGCCGTCTTCTGTGTTAGTGGTGCGGTTTCACCTTCCGCTGTTTCAAAATTAGTATTCGATTTAAAATCAGCATTTATATAAGCGGCTGGCTGTTTGCGGCTTTACCCGCCGAAAGCTTGCTTCAAATTTGGGCTATTCTGAAGCCAACTTTCATCCCTTATTTAACCCCCTTGGGGGTTGATTTGTCAAAAACGCCGAAACACCTATTTCTTTATTTCTAACCAAAAATTAGAATACTAGTGGTTGTCTAGGAATCAAAAAGAATCCATTGAAAAAAATTCATTAGGCTCTGCGATCAGGAATCCATCAGTGAGTCAGGACAAACCATTTTATATATGTACATATAGACAAACATAGATCTATCAGTAGCTATTTACAAAACGTCCTCTATAACGCATATTTTATACGCTCAAAAAATTTGAGGCTTTAACAAGCATTAACTTGGTCGCTTGACCCCTGGTTTTCCAGTTAAGGTGTCCAACTACTCCACCACTACGAAGGTAGTCTCCTCACCGGGACACACGGAGTTGCACTCGTCCTTGGTGCGGAAGTTGTTGTGGTTCCCGGAGCAGCCGTGGTAGCGGAACCGCTCGCAGCGGTTGCGCTCGTGGTGGAAGTACCAGCGCGTCACGTTCAGCGCCGCCCCCGCCGCCCCCGCCGCCGCCGCACCCTCCTCGCCCGACCCACAAATACCTTCGTCTTTGTTCTCGAAACAGACCGTTCCTGGTTCAATAAAGTCACTATGTAATCTCACTTTATAAATCGGCAAAATAAATACCTAGTACACATTTTTGAGCATCGCTTGAGGCATAGATTAATTGTACCGTTCGAGATTCTGTGACAGTATCCTAGAATGAGTAAAAGATTTAGTTACTTCAGTTGATTAGTCCGAAGCAACGATGTGACAAAAGCATCACGTAGAGCAAAACGTAACGGGTGTTCTAAAAGGATGTTGGCAAATTGAAACGATATAAAATTATCTTAAATTTAGATCAACTCTACAGTATAGGAACAGCGGACGAGAAAATCTGAAAACGAATCTCACTTGGCTTAGGGCAGCACACCGACGGCTTGGAGTCGTGTGGGGCGAA
The DNA here is from genome assembly GCA_018249975.1 of Passova gellias. Taxonomy (NCBI): domain Eukaryota; kingdom Metazoa; phylum Arthropoda; class Insecta; order Lepidoptera; family Hesperiidae; genus Passova; species Passova gellias. The sequence goes on along the minus strand of DWUN01002517.1, from coordinate 3,813 downwards.
CCTACAGGCGTGCGTAGACGGACAGGCGGCCGCGGTCGGCCCGCACGAGAGCACCCCGGAGCCGTCGGGCGCTCGCAGCGGCTCCCCGCCGGGACACTGCGGCGAGGGAGCGCAGCGCGCCAGCGGCGGGCACGACTCGCCCTGGAATACATCTTACATTAACACTTCACGTATATATTCTTCTGAAGATTTTTTTTATTTCTTCTCCTTGTAATTTCTTTATTCTTCTTTCTTAGTAATATAGTAATCATAATCATTGTACACGATAAATTCATCTAATCTGTCAATTAGTGTGTTATCTGTGTTAGCAGACTTACAAAACTGAAGGTCAAGTTGGTATTGTGAGATTTTGTTGTTCGATAATAAAAAAATAAGATCCTTCAATACAGATATTATAAGGAATGTTATCCTCAGAGTATCCTTTACGTAATATAATGGTTAGGAAATTGAACGAAAACTCAAGCACACCTCGCAATCCAAGGGCACCAATTCACAAGTCTCGTCGGGACGGCATTTGGCCTCAGCGCAGGGATCCTTGCAGCCGCAAGTGTGACAGCCCCTGTCGTCCAAGAGCCGTCCGTGCGGACAAATCTCCTCGGCGTCACAGTCGGGTTCTGGACATTGCGTCGGCGAGTCGCAGGACGGGGTGGAGTTGGTCGCTCGGGTGCCGGGAACCTGTGGAATGGTAAATCGAAGATTTAGCGAATGCTACGTTTAATATAAACGAATCATGTATTATGGAAAGATATGATTTTATTTCCATCCTTTCTATTGGTCCACTGCTGGGCCGGGTTTCGTCTCATAGCGAGAGGTATTTAGGCCATAGCCTCCCACGCTAGCCAAGCGCGGATTGGCAGATTCCACACAGCTCAGATTCGTAAGGAAATCTGTACACCCTAGAGGTATGATTTTGCTGATAATAAAATAAGTAAAATAATACTTCAACTAACGACAGTCCCCGATTATTATTATACTAGATTTGTCAGAAGACAAAGCAAGCTAACTTAAACTTTTACAAATAGATACGATAACGCATAGATTTAATTGTAATATTCAATAAATATTTGTGTTCAGGATAGGATTCTGGAGGATTATTACTGACCTCGTTACCGGCGGTGTCGACGCACCAGCAAACTTTGTTGGATCCTTGGCATTGGATTCTCTCGTAGGCGCCGTCTGCCTTGCATTCCGGGATCCAGGTCCAGGATGGCGGGCTGCCGGTCTCCGCGGCGGTGTGGAGCGCTAGAGCTCTAGAAGTAAAACCAAGATTGCAGCGGTATTATGTTTGGTCTTGTTGCAGATAATTAGAGCGCAGTTCTTCGGCGAGACGATGATACGTAGCTTTTTAGGGTTTGTGTAGTAAATATACCATCGTTCCACGTTCTTAACCCACGGAATACACCGAGATACACTTTATAGATCGGACGTGTTTTAATTCAACACATTCTTGAAGACAAATATAAGCTGCGGAGTTATAGCAATTTTTAACATCCCACCCCCTCTGTCGTTCTTCATCTTCTTTATCAGCAAAAGTAAGCAAAATTGCCATATTTGTTGGGATTAAAAGCGACAGTAGATGAATAAGGATAGGGTACCTCCTCTGCTGGCACGCAGTCTGGTGCAGCGTGGCGGTGCAGGCGGTCCCGCAGCCCGTGGGGCAGCACCGCTGCGCGGCGCCGCACTCACCGTCCGCGCGACACGCCCACTCGCACGCGCCCGACCATGGCACCAGGTACGGGCACTGGCCCGCGCGCCGCGGCAGGCCTGGAGACACCCGGCTCTTAATAAAACAGCGGTAGTCTAGTGCATAGATTCTCAAACTTATTTTATCCACTACTCACTTTGAGAATCAAATGTTTTCTTGCAGCCTCCGAAATTTCTTTATTTTAAACTACATAGTCTGTCATACATCATACGTAGAAACAAGAATCAAGTAGGTAACTGGGTAATATCCTGATTTCAGAATAATACTCGAATGTGACCTTGAACTTCTACAAATGTCCACATGCAACGATTCAGTTAGAAACGAATCCAATAATGGCAATATCACACTCACAAGCAGGCACCGGGGGACAGTAGTCAGCGTCGCACGCCACGTCAACGAGGGCGCAGGCCCGGCCGGCGGGGCAGAGCACCCCGGCGCAGGGGTCCCTGCAGCGGCACGTGGGGCAGCGGCCCGTGCCCAGCTCGAAACCGTAATCGCAACCCATGCGACAAGTCAGCTCTAAGCATGACAGTTCGGAACGAACTCTAGAAATACCGAAAAGTAAAAACATTCATAAAAGTAACTTGATTATCTGATTAAATTATTATCTGCAGATCAATCCAAGGAATGAAATACCATTACTAAGGAATGTATATACTAACTTTTCGCAATCAGCAGCTGAAGTGTTGGTAGAACTGGTGTCGGGGATCTCGGTGCCGAAGGAGTCCACGCACCAGCAGCGGCCGTTAGCGCACTGCTGCGGCGCGAACGAACCGTCGCGGGCGCAGCTCGGCGCGGGCAGCGCCAGCTTCATGCCGTCCACCGTGCCCTCCATCTTATCGTCGAAATCTCGCAGGTATTCGCACACTGGAACGTACAAAGTCAAGTTTGTCTCTAAGGAAGATTTATTGTTTGTGACTCCCGCTACCGGAAAAACATTTAAATGCGTATGGGGTGTGTATGTAAGAGAGTGTAAGAGAAGTATGAAAAAATCTTTGACTTCGTATAGTTAAAGATATATGATATGAGTTTCTCTAACCCACTTTCCCTTAAAGGCTGGTGGTTCGTCGACCCCATTGGTCGTATGATCATCATAAATATCCAACCCTATCGTAGATCATGAGGTCAGTAAGTATGAGAAAGAGTATCTTACTGGTAGGAGTGTCATCTACTCGGTCCGTCTGTAGGCGCATCTTGGCGGCGTCCACGCAGACCGGCCCGCACAGCGCCGTAGAGCAGCACACGAGCCCGTCCTCGCAAGAGCCTTCGGGGCAACTGCTCGTGGAGTTCAGACCGCACATTGCCTCCGCTTCAGTGCCACACGACTCGAAATTGATCTATAAACAAGAAGTATTCAAAATTGACAAAATTCCAACCTACTCTCTATGACAGGAGATCCGTGTCTAACAGAAAATAGCAATATTTTGTAAAAATGAATGAAAGGAAAAAAAATGCGAGAAGTAGACTTCTGATAGCCACTTTGATACCATGAATGTGAGAGGAATACTAGGTCAAGAGTACCTGTAATAGATGACCCAGTAAAGAATTCCGATAAAACAAGAGGAGAAAGACAATTACCAAGACCGTAGCCTTTGGAAATCCTTAATCTCTGCCAGATGGGCATATATTGTAAGGTGATTTAAATATGATGTATCTTTTCACAATTATTTTACCGAGTTCACAATTTTTCGATTGTTACTTCGTTAAAATTTACACCTATTAAATCTGAATGACTGCCAGCGAGTGTGCTTACCTCCATGACTTCGGCTTCAGTAGAATCATCAGCATATTGGGGATCCGGACAGCAGACCGCGGCACCACTTCGCCTGGCTTTCGAGCACAGGTGTCCGGCGGGACAGTGGTGGTCGATTCCACACTTTATCACGGACCCTTCGTCGTCCGTTGCGGGAGCGCCCTCTTCGCAGGGATTGTCGTAAGATACGCGGGGTCGACCTAGGGCAATACATTTGAATAACAACACAAATGGTAATCCGATCACTTGCCAAATATATTATTTTAGACGTTCCTTGTTGCCTCGTTGGTCGTGCGGTTGTTAGCGCGACTGCCGATCGGGAGGTCCTGGGTTCAAATCCCGGGTTGGGTACTGC
>DWUN01002516.1:0-13717 GCA_018249975.1 Passova gellias | reverse complement strand
TTCCTGAGATTAGCGCGTTCAAACAATCAAACAAACTCTTCAGCTTTATATTATTAGTATAGATAACAGTATTTCTCTGCTATATAATGTATATTATTATACATATACACCTTCTTCTTGAACCACTCTATCTATTAGAAAAAACCGCATCAAAATCCGTTGCGTAATTTTAAAGATCTAAGCTTACATAGGGACAGACAGCGGCAAGCGACTTTGTTTTATACTATGCAGTGATATAACTGCTATAATTATTAAATCGTTTCAAGCATCGTTATGTCGTGCTCGTAACATCCGCCATTTCTTCATCAGACCTTCGCAGAATCATTGATCATTGGCAACCGGCGTGAGGTCGAGCGTGAGGTCGTGCGCCTCATCCTTATTAATGAATATAAAAATTAATGGATAAAAAAAAACATTTTTAACGCCGAGCTCTCCGTCCGCCATATTGGATTTGGAGTGACGTCATTATATTGTTTGCATTATCATTAGCGAACCCTTCCATTTGATAGAAAGAAAGAATGAAAAAAAGAAAGAAACAAAGAGAATATTAATTGCATCCATTTACAACGAAATTAAAATTAATAATAGATAATTACAATTACAATTAAACAGAAAATAATAGGCAAAGGGGAATGGAAAAAAAATTAGATACAGATTAAAAAAATAAAAAGCAATTACAGATAACATTCAGACTACTGTGCGTTGTATAGAGATGATATTTTCGAAATGTTCACGTAGTAACATCGCGGGACACAGTTAGTGTTACACTCATACTATTTAAAATCATTTAAAACAAAAAAAAGGCGCGTAATCCTATTGAAACGTTGGTACGTGTAAGAATTTGAACCTTGGACCACTAAAATGTTAGACTAAAATCTGATCTACGAAACGACGGAACGGACCAACGCTTTTTCTATCATCATTACCGTGAATAAACGAAAAACATAAATCGACGAAAAATTCGGTTTGAGAAAAAATTTAAAAAACAATCCTCTCCGGCCAGTACCTACGTACAACACGTGACCAAGATCGCGAAAGCATCGTAAAACACGCAATTATCGTAGCGCATTAAAAACCAGTTAATTGTACAATAATAATAATTAATGTATACATTTATGCGAATCTAACGCGTTTGTGGGCGATAAAAAATGTTAGCGTTCTTGAAGATCGATCGGGTTCGGTTGTACGTTGAGCGGCGTTAAGGGTCACCGCACACTCGACACCGGCGCGTGGTACGACCAGCGAGTAGGGAGAGGGCAAGAAAATCTCGATATATATCAAAATACCGTTCATGTTTTACTTGAAATAATTAGAAAATGACATGTATGTAAGCCTCGGGTGTATTAGTATCTTGATATATGCGCAATACCGGGTACCGGAGTCACGGTTTTGTGTTTATTTCAAATATCTTACGTGTGTCAACTTTCGTGTAATAATTTAGTAATAATAATTTCTATGTTTTACTTCCATTTCTATTTGTACGCCGTAAAAGACAAAATATGGCTCGAACTAATAATCCTGTAACATCTTTATATGTTCCCATATTTGTGCAAATAAACGTCTTTGTCTCACATAGACAACCATAAAAGGGTCAAACAAAAAAAGACAGAAAATGATATAGGTTGAAATACAAAAATCAATTTCGTGAACCACGGTGGGGTTTTGGCCGCCAATGATAGTAAAAATCGGTAAAAACTTGCCGCTCGTTGGACGACAGTACGCAGTGTCCGTTCGGCCTTAAATCGTAATGGCATTAGTAATTTTAACTGTATTATTTATACCGTTAATTGATCGAGTGCGTGTCTAATTAGCGTGTGGCCAGTATTGAGAGAAAGAAAAAAAAGCTTTATTCGATTCATTTACATATATAGATAATTAAAAATAAGTAATCAAACTAAACGTAAAACAAATGGTTTGTTATGTGCGTTTTATAAGTAAAAATTAAATATCGTTTAAAAAAAAATATATGAAAAGTAACGATAAAGACATTATGACGAAATGTTGAAATCGGAATACAATTATTTTTATATGGTGTTCGAAATTCAAATACAATTTTTTTATGCCGCTCTTTACATCATTCATTCGATAATTGAAAACAAAATAGAATATTTTGATTTTCGAATTAGATTCTATTTTTTTGTCTATAAGATCATACTATAAAGATCAAAGTAGAATAACATTTTGAAATTCGAATGCAACTGTTTTTCCGGTTGTGTACGTCACTTCAAGGATATTTAAAAAAAGAATCGTAATCAAAACAGGATATTTAAAAAAGGAACACTGTATTTTCCCAGCTCGTATATAGATTTTAGAACAATTATAAAACTTAAATCTATAGATTGTATAAAAGGAAGTCTGTACGCTTGAATCTTTCGAAGTGCGCACCGGATTTTGATCGGGTTTTCACCAATAGACAGTGATTCAAGAGGAACCAAGTGGACTGTGTATGTGTGTGTTACCTACCTACAATAAAACCAAGCGCGTAATATCTCAATTATAGTGGAAATATTTGCTGCAGAATTTGATCTCTGAATATTGTTTTCCTTATAATTTTATCCTGTTCCACATCTATTACTAGCTGCAACCCGCGGTTTTATCAGCTTAGAATATCTTATTATTTTTTGTATATTTACAATTGTTTTTTTCCCAAAATATAAAATAGTCCACATCAAACAACAACTTAACTTTCTATAAGGTGAGAAAAAGAAATACAGACAATGTAGCCAGTATGTTTAACATTTTTACGAAACAGAAAAATACCAAAGGTTATAAAATAATCATCTTGCAGACCCTAATGCTTTATTCCCACTAGTTTTCGCAATATTTTTTTTAACATCAACACGATTTTTCTATCGCGTATGCGTTAATGAGAAACCGACGTTCTGGCAACAGATAAATAAATAAAAAAAAATTCAGCAAAGCATTAGCGCCTCTGGCGGTGTTGCAATTTTATTAAATTATTTTTGCCTCTCACTTTTAAAGTGCATACCTTTTTTGTAACTAATACCGTGTATACAGGCATATGTATACACTTCTTAAATACAATCATACATATAAAATTGAATATACTAATTTATATATTATACCAAATTAGGGGAGCATTACAGAATAATTGATCCTCAATGGGCAGTAGATCGACTAAGTTTGAGAACCTATTACTTGTATGGAGCAAGAATGAGATCAGTGCAATATTAAACACTTAATGACTTAGACCCATCAGTTTCAAGCTGCTTGTCTATTAAATAATAAACATACAATTATTTCTCATAACAGTAAGAAATGACTTAGGAAATCTACCAGCTATACTCCTGGCAAATTTTGAATCCCTTTTCAAGCTTATCGGGTGCACGAAGGAGTGATATTTAACAATGTTGGGGTTTATATAATAATAATAACTGGACACAATTCCACACACAGCTATCTGAATCCAAATTAGACAATTGAATGCAAGTGTTATGGTAACTGAACAGCTGATATACATACATATATACATATGATATAATACTTATATAGATATTTTTATTGCACCCAGACAAAGAGCAAACAAATATGCTCGACACATATTTTTGTCCCAAGTGGGAATCGAACTCACAACCCCGGTGCAGTCAGGGTTTCCAACCACTCAACCACGAGGCCAGCCATATGGACAAGGATTGCATGCTACAGCTAAATTAAATTAAATTAAAAATTCATTGGTAACAATATGAATTGCAAATAAAAAATCCAGGGCAATGTCAATTGAACCATTGTGTTTAAGATGTGATTTAGTCAAGCTAAAATTCATTTTTGTTATAACGAAACTCAAATTAATTATTCTGATTTAATGATATAATGACCTAATTTTAAATTTCTATCACTGAACAAATAATACATAAAAATAAGAAAAACAAATGAGTAAAAATAAATCAGTAAACTCACAACTCTACGGCATGGTCTGGCTCCCTTGCGCTCGTATACTGGCATTCCGGGACAGCCTCTTGCCTATGGTCTGGACATGGAAGCCGATGTGCTGGAGCGCCTCGTGATCCAGGATCTTCCGTCCGTCAAAAATGTACGCCGGCTTCATCATCACCTCATAGATCTTCTTGAAGTCCAGCGTTTTGAACTCGTCCCATTCCGTGCACAGCACTATGGCGTGTGCTCCAGACACTGCCGAGTAGGCTGAGGTGTGAATCTCGATGTTGCTGCGAACGATCTCTGGGTCGGAGGTCACCAGAGGATGGGTGAGCTCGTAGTAAATCTGATCCTCTTCCACCTTGGGATCGTATATGTGCAATTTAGCACCCTCGTCCAGCAGAGTGGACGATACATAAATGGCTGGAGATTCCCTGGTGTCTCCGGTGTTCTTTTTGAACGAGAAGCCGAGGATAGCTATTTTTTTATCCGTCACCGTATTGAATAGGGACTCGATGACCTTCCGACTGAACCTAGTCTTTTGCCAGTCGTTCAAGCTGACCACCTGCTGCCAGTAAGCTGCTACTTCCGGTAGGTTCAAACACTCGGATAAATAGATCAAATTGAGGATGTCTTTCTGGAAACAGCTGCCCCCGAAACCGATTGAAGCTTCTAGGAATTTGGGTCCGATTCGGGAGTCCCTGCCGACGGCGCGGGCCACCTCGGACACATCAGCACCAGTCGCCTCGCAGACAGCGGACAATGAGTTGATACTGGATATACGTTGAGCGAGGAACGCATTTGCCGCGAGCTTGGACAGCTCAGAGCTCCACGTGTTCGTTGTGAGAATGTTCTTGGCCGGGATCCAGTGCTCGTACACCCAGCACAGAGCCTGCACCGCCTTCTGACCTTCCGGTGTGTCTTCACCGCCGATCAACACCCTTTCGGCTTCTATCAGATCGACGATCGCGGTGCCTTCCGCGAGGAACTCAGGGTTGGACAGGATCTGGTACTCGACGCCCGGCTTTGTGTTGGCACGTAAAATCTTCATGATAATCTCGGAAGCTTTGACGGGGACCGTGCTCTTTTCGACCACGATTTTATTGCTGGTGGCCAGGTCCGCGATCATACGCGCCGCCCCTTCTATATACTTCAGGTCCGCGGCGCGTCCCTTGCCGTTACCGAAGGTCTTGGTCGGCGTGTTCACGGATATGAATATCAGATCTGCCTCCTGTATGCTCTTCGCTATGTCCGTGGAGAAGAACAGATTCTTACCCCTGCATTGCTTCACAACTTCGTCCAACCCCGGTTCGTAAATAGGCAGCTTCTCCGAGTTCCACTGGCTTATTCTGTCCGCACTTTTATCACAAACGGTCACTTTTATGTTCGGGCATTTCAACGCAATAACACTGCAAGTCGGGCCTCCGACGTAGCCAGCACCGAGACAGCATATCTTCTGTATAACCATAGTTGCTGCGAACTAATTGTTTCGAAATGCAGTGGCTGCTTAAATACTGGTTAGTTTATCTATGAGATAGTGTTCGTGTTGTAAATGAGATTGTAACGTCCGATAGGCTACGTCGGCGCGGTGTGAGCCTGGAGGCGTTAACTTGCCGTGTCCTAATGCAAATTAAACATTATGCCGAGAAGCGACGCGGCTAAATGCAATGCACTTACATACCTCTCTCAACTGTGTCATTGACATTTGGCGCGGAGGGATCAGTGATGTGCAAGCGTAGTAATTGCGATATCGATATGTCATTAAATAACAACAACCTCAAGCTTTTATAATGATAATTATTCATAACAAATTCTTTATACGGTAGTTTCCATTAGCAAGTGACTCGTCTCGTTTTAAGCATTAAAATGCTTTTAGGAGTGTCTCTTCTGTCTAATATGTGATCTTTAATTCTTTTTGTAACAAAGAAGCGTACATATTTTTGTTCGAATATCATTTTATTTTCTTATTATTGTCTTTAAGGCTTACAAGGACAGAGGTATTTGGCACTCGGTGCTTTCTGCCTATCCCGTTCGGGACCTGGCGTTATGTTATATATGTATGTATGTATTATTGTCTTGTTTTTATACTATTTGTATAAGTGAATTAATTGTAACCCAAGAACACTTTGTGTAACGATAACCAGCCAGAACATGACGCATCTATTTGTATTTCCATTATTTTTAAGGTTGTAAACATGGGATTTGTCCTTAATATAGAAAGAGAGAATTTAAAACTTTAATATCGACTACTGTAATATACATATTTAGTACGCATTCACCAAGTGACAGCACTTACCAGCAATTTTAAAAAATTGTTCAAGATACATCGATTTCGATGTAAATTTATGCATCACTACCATATTGCGCAGTGTTGCAATAAGCAGACATATAATTTTAGCCAAGGATTAAGTATAAATTGCATATTGCATTGCATGTTTTTTTAGAATGTCAAGGTATCAAAATATAAAAACAATTAGTCTATATTCCACATTTTTCACAAGAAACTTGGAAAAGATATATGAAATATCATAATTCAATACTGAATTAATAGAACCTTTTTAGTATACTACACTTTCTATGAATGAAAGGTCATTCTATGTATATTTGGCCTTTTTTATACAAGACGTAGGTAAAGTGTGTTTTTTTATGCGGAAAAATACCTATACTTACATTTAGCATTCGTAGAAGTGTATTCGACACATTATCTTTTGTTTTATGGGTTAGTTGTGTAAACATGTGACTAATCTGTGTTGAGAAATAAATAATTATGCTTAAAAGCGTACATAAAAACTTTGTACTTATTATATTAATATCCTGCTTGCGTCTGTATTTCCTGAGAATTATGACCTAAAACTTCTGAAATATAAAACAAATAGGCATCTTTCAGATAAGAAAGTTACATGATAGGCCCATCATCGCTTCCATCACGCGACATTGCGGATTTGACCGCTAGCCAGATGTAAAAAAGAACAATAGTAACTGCACGAATATGACGTCAGCTTCCCTTGCGTCAGAGTATTGAACAATTTGGCGAATACGTAGAATTGTATAACAAACCGTTCTTGTGTTTTAAATATGATTCTTAGAATTGACTGCAAATTTTTCGAGGTTTTTTAGTACATCCTTAGCCTACCAAATGTTCAGACGGGTAACCTGATGGCAAGTGGTGACTATCCCCTATGAATATTTGTTATATCCTAAGAGTCATCAATGCGTGACCGGCTTTAAGATAGAGCCCTTGTAGCGCCTCTCCTGAAGAACCTCATGTTATATGTTATGCGCTCCGGGAATATCTCGGAAGGAAATTCCTTCCATTTTAGTCCTACTGGTTAAATTTTAGTTGCGATGCTTTACGGCCCAAAAGTCAGCATGAGACTTCAGCAACTAATAAAACCCTGTATAATACTCCACCACGCTGCTCCAGTGCAGATGGTCGATGTTTTGACATTTAACTCGATTGAAATAGATTGTTTGCTGTCCTTTTTCTTTTGCATTCAATGAGTGGTTATCTTACATTTTAGCTTTAAAAAACCTAAATATCGAATAACCAACTCCCTACTCAGTGCACACATATAGCATCTTATGCCAATAAAGACATTAAACCCCAAACCGGTCTTCAGACGTTTGTTTGCATAACTGCAGCGCTGTATTAAACAGCATTGAAACAGAAGCGCACTAATATACATACCGGTTGGAAGGATGCCAAGAACACCTGGGCGATTTACCTCGTAAATAAGACAATTCATCTTGTTGTCATGGGGACTTAAATTTTAAGAGAATAGAAAATTAGTCAGAATATCTATATAAATAAACAAAGGTAAATCGGTTCGGTACATTTTTCTACTCTGTTTATCAACCGATTTTCCTTTTGTTTTCGTTTGGTTAAAATTCAATCAAAAATAAATTTTCTGGCCGAATTTCCAATACCTGGCAAAGTCTACTTTGCATTAGAACCGACAAGCTTGTAGCCGCATAAATCTCCGCTGGTTGTTTCTTACATAAAAAATGTCTCTGTCCAATATGTTTTGTAGTCGAATTTAAATTCAATTCAATTCAAATTGTTTTATTTATTATAAGGTACATACATACACTTAACGCAAGTCATGTGTTTTATCTTCAGGGAGTCTTAACTATTGATATCTAACGACAATCAGGAGTGTCTGGCTAACGACCACACAGCGAAATAACGACCGCGGCTGAAATTGCTTCAATTACAGACAATTTACAATCTGTAATAGCGAGTGCTTTCTAAAAACAAATACAGTATAATACGCTAAAATGGAAAAGGTACCGATGTGAACACAATAAAACAAGTGTATAATTACAAAATGCTATTTGTTTATTAAAAATTACACATGTTATAAACATATCGGCTCATTAAAATAAACTATCTCGAAAAGTTACTATAATTAATAATATACAAAGGATAATAATACAAGAAATCAACTTATAATAATTTTTAGGCTGCCGCTATCACAACATAATTTACACGCCGACACGTTGGCAACACTACAATCGAACCACACTCGCAGTGTTGCCAGCATGTCTCATTTAAATAAGAATAAATGCTTCATCCTGTGACCATCGAGGATTGAGTATTATTAAAAAAAAAACAATACAATACGTCGAATCTATGTACAATCTAAATTATATGTGAATTGTACGTCTAAAGATAATAAAATTAGATTAAAATATACATATGTTATACAAAATCTAAAAATACGTTACGTTTTTCTTTTTAAATATGTAATCATTATTAAATTCGTCATTTACGGGCAACTGCTGTCTGGGTTTCTCGGGTGGAAAAAATATAGCTTCATTACAAAGAACTCAGTGTTGCAAACAATAATTAATTGATTTTGTATTAACATACATATACCATGTTATTACCCTAGGCAAATTTTATAAGGGAGCCGTCGGTAATACTGGCAGCACTTGAAGCTTTCAAATTTAAACATTAACCTCGTGTGAATAAACTCATCTATTACACGAAACAAGTTTAATGGATGATCATTATAACATTTTCTTGTACGAAATGATTTATTACAAATTATTTTGTCGTACAGATTGTGTTCCATCAATATTTCAAAGCAAAAAGCGAAAATAAAACCACACTCTTCACATAGACGCGATAAAACATTGAGAATGTTAGCCAGAAATATCCATTATCGGTCATATTTCTCAACGACTCCCTTATACCATCTGTCTACAGTACTAAACGGATTGAACAATATTAATATTAAATAAGAAACAATATCTGTATCTAAATAAAATTCTATTACCACGCTCCTAATAAATTAATGATCAATCTAATCGGAAATAAAAATTAGATATACATTTAACATATATTTTTTGATATGTTTTAAAAAGTAGAACACTAAATAATAGTTGAAAAAAAAAAACCAAATATATCAAGATGTATGTATGTACGTCTATATGTATATAATCTTTAATCTACCTAATGAATTACATATATCGTATAAATAGGCTGAAATTACATAATTCTACCTAATCCAGTTTCCGAGTAACGTATGTCTATATATATTATGTTAGTAAAATATAGCTTTTTACAATGGTTTTTGGCTCATTGCAGTACAAATTTACCCCGCTGCAAACATCACTTACTTATATCGCTTACAAAATAACATGTTCATATATAAAAAACAAAGACCCAATGCGGTCCAAGTAGGAAGCACGGACAGAACATCGGACATGGCGAGCGTGAGCTAGATAAGAGATCAAATTTAAATCCTGAGTCTGATCTGAGACCCTGCAAGGAGAGTGAAGAGTGGTCGTTGGAAACACTATAACCTGGGTAAGAGTAATCCAATTCAGGAAATATGACATGAAAACAGACAGCAGAGCAAAAACACTCCAAGCTTTATATAACCAAATGGAAGATAACATCTATTTCGGTAAACGATGCTCGCATAACTTTTAGTTCGAGTTCTAGTAAAATTACTGGTTGGCTACATGCACTTTGTTTAGAAAAACTATTACTTTGAAGTAACAGGTATCTTAGGTGCATGAGATGATTGGCTAAAACATCGTAATGATTCATACAATATTAAACCAAAACAACATAACTTGAAAAAGGCTCGCACCAAGAGTCTGTGGAAATCCACATCACTATATAGTATAAAACAAAGTCGCTTTCAGCTGTCTGTCCCTATCTATGCTTAGATCTTTAAAACTATACAACGGATTTTGATGCGTTTTTTTTAGTAGTTAAAGTGAATCAAGAGGAAGGTTTATATGTATAGTAACATCCATTACATAGTAGAGAAATTCATTTATAATTTATATGGCAGAACAACGTTTGCCGGGTCGTCTAGTTTACTAATAAAATAAAGACTGAACCGTCTCAACTTACGTTGAAAGCTAATTTAAATTTACCTTTAAAGACACTCAATTTATTCTCTCCCTGCAGGTAATTGTATGTAGCCCTTTCACCTCTCAAGACCTCAAATTAGTTCCCAATCCTAATCCCATTGGTAAAAGGCTATAATTTATTAACACACCAAATAATGTCACGACTCTTTCTACGCTTCGTATTAACGTTTTAAATAAAGTACATAAGTGTAATATGCCCCATAGAGTCATACCCAGATAATGTAGCTTCAGAAATATATTTTTGTACGGTAAAAATTTTTATAATTGGTACTCTATACATTTTTGATTATTTTTTACGTTTCTTTATCGTATAAATGTTATCAAGACCAAAGCAAGATCGGACAAAAGTGATGCCCTCATAAACAAAAAGACATAATTTAAACATTCGATAAATGACTTGGATTCTCAAATTTCATCCTTTGCATTATATAACAGACTTCAAAAAGGAGGAGGTACTCAATTCGTCTATATTTTTGTTTATAATATTTTCTATGTAGGTAAGTCTGGGCAAACACGGGGCCAATTACACTCACCTACATTACATTACACGACTCCCTAATATATTAAGTTTTCCCTCACACCGCAGTAATAATATTACCCTCGCGGAATTACATTAATTCCCATTCAATTAATTACAACACTACGTATACATCCATTTAAATTTCGTGTGCCCTAATTTTCCAACTAACATTTACGTCTAAGACATCGAAACTCAATAATACTTTTCAGTGTAATTCCCTTTAGAAATCATTCGAAACGTTGCCACGTCACGTCGGAGGACAAAACTAGTGTTACAACGGCACACGCTAATTTCTCTACCCTAGTGACGATTTTATAAAAAGTGTAAAAAACATTTTTCGAAATCTACTCTTGATTTACATCCATAGCTTTGTGTGACGAGTTACTCTTCTTAAATTGTTTAAACGTAACCAAATAGAGGTTTCAAAGTAAGTGTCTAGTCTAGAATTAATATCGTAACCTTGTTTGAGGCATAGAAATTGTTTTTTAATTTTCTTACGCAAATACGAATTGCGGAAATTTACGTTTTTCATATGGCAACATTTTGTTACGTCAAAGCTAATGGTAGCAAAAGTGACGCGCGCTGTCACCGGAATCCTACTATCATACTCAACTATATCTCGACAGTCTAAAATGTACAAAACATTTTTTTTAAACAAAAAATATAAGAGATCAAAAGGAAGGTTAACAAAACGTATACTAATACGTATATTATTGAAGAAACTTTATGAAATTATTCATCTTACATTAAAATAATGTTATCTTGATATAAACAAAAAAATCAAAATAAAGGATGTTTTTACAGTTTTCGAAATAAACCAGTAAATAATCATACAAAGAACATCAACGAAATTCAAGTACACAAATACTAACTACACTAAAATGCATATTAATATTAAGAATAATAAAATGCATATTTATATTAAATACCTTTGTAAAAAAGATAATGCACAACATAAAAAATATTAGAATACATGGAAGAAGACTTTAGGCTAATTTGGTATTTAGAAACGGCGTTTTAAACCGTTAATAAATATGTAACTGTCAACTTTTAAAACAAAAATAAATGTCTGCGTACAAAGTACACATGTCAGAAGTGAAACTTCTCTGCAAACTAATTTTTAAATCTCGTTTATATTTTTTTATTTTATTCATAGCTTACGTCGTGCTTCTTGCTACGTTCGCCCTTTCTCGCTCTCTCCCTCTATATAGACCAAAAATCCCACATTTCACGTGTCGTTTCATCCGTAAGAATTTTACCGTCATGCGCGCAAAGAAGTTTCACTTCAAAAAAAAAAAACAATTGTGCGAAAATACACAGATTAAATTAAAATGGCAACAAATCGATTTGTGATTTCGTTCGCGCGTTCAATCGCGGACGTACGCCGGTAGGTGTCGAGTGTATATATGTATTTTTATTTATTTGGCTTCAAATCAGTCGTTACAATGTAGTATTTCTTCTTCGCTGGTAATAGAAAAACGAGTGTCTTCGAGTCGTATAAATCGCGAATGACAACAAAAAACAGGGGAAAAATATTTGGCAGTATGGCAATCATATATGTCAGAAATGACATTTCAACAGAAATTGGCGGCGATTCGTTCTGAAATCGATCGCGTACAAATATAGAGACATGTATTTTGTGCCCCATATGGACTGAACGGTGGTAAGATGTATCAATACATATTAATAAAATTGAAGTGTCCGTCTGTGATTTCAAAATAATTGTGTTTTCTCAAGTGCGTCTAGTTATTCACATGACAACAAAACATAAGGAGACTAATTATAAAAATTGTGTCTGTTTACCTTCCCGTTTGTTCGGTGTAATCATTGAAACGGCTAAAAAAAACTTAAATGAATTCAATAACGCAAGAATCGAATAATACAGAGATAACATCTGTGACCAAGTGGGAACACTAACCAATCCTTGTGACAAGCAAATTCGTGACAAAGAGACTAATACATTGACATTTGTGAATGACAAATGCTTGTCATTCACGACCGATACTCTCAGAACACTCACAATATATAAACAGTTATACAACAATCGTATGAAAAGTTACGAAATCGTTAACAATACAAAGTCACTAACAGCGCCGCGGCACCGGAGCTTTTAATCTACAGCACCCAACTAGCGCGCGACATACAGACAACTGGTGTAAAATAATAATTATATTATATGTATCGCGTAACTATTCACAGTTAAATATACGGTTCTATACGATGACAGTAAATGATCAAGTATCAGAACACAGTGGGAGATCTAGCGCCATAGACAATCCCACGCATAGACAAGTATGGATAAACCGAAAAGAGAACAAGTTAGATATAGGTATTTAGCTCTCTCGTTGAAAGGTTGTTTCGCCGCTTTAGATAAAAATGTTATCGACAATTTTGTCTCGTAGAACATTCTGGTGAGGGTCGATTATTCTGCGCTTTCCACTGTGTAACTTGACCGGTTTGTTCAAAACATTAGCAACGTTTTGTTTTTCAATAATAAAACTGCTAAAAAACCTGCAATTGGCAAAAGGAGACCGGCTACCCAAGAACAAAGGACGAAATTAAAGGAAAGACGCAACTCGAGGGACGTGTCAAGCTAAATTGATCCTTGTTGTCATCGCATAAAACTCAATCGCGCCCTTCAATCGCTTACATCTACAATGTACATACACGCGACTCGGTAATAATACATAAACATGGCGTCTGACCGCCCTCCAGTGATTGGCTCGTTTGAAAAATGAAATAGAAACAACTAGCCCTTAGTGTATGTTCAATGTGTAAGGTCTTTAAGGTCGAGCGGTTGGATAGTGTGACAGTAAAACCGGAGGTCGTGTGTTCGACTCCCACCCGGGAGACATTTGTGTGTGCAGCACATCTGTTTGTTGCATGTCTGTCTGTTGATTTTGGCCTTAG
>DWUN01002515.1:0-13721 GCA_018249975.1 Passova gellias | reverse complement strand
TCGTTCAACCAAAGCTTGATAACTATACGTTATGTAATTGAAAATCTGGCGGAACAATATTTATATCTTTGTCACAGAACACCTTGAACTGACTCGTTTATAATCATATAGAGAAGAATCTTAACTTTTATATGTCTTATCAAAAATGAATCACGCATGATTCGATATCTATATCCTTAGACTATTAGAATTATAATTATCTTTACGCAAACAATTAGCTTTTACTTTTACATAATGTCAAGTTAAAATTGGTTTTATTCTTAGCTATAGTCAAGCTAATTAGAAGATTTCTCAACACAAACCGAACTTAAAGAAGCCAAACCGCGTTTCTTTGACCGAAACATATCGAGATGTTAATTCGGTGAGACGTTTTACCGCGTTTATTGCGTGTTTCTGTGGCATTAGTCTAATTTTAGTCGTAAAATCGTGCGCGGTGCAATTGCTCGGGTTCCCGTTGAACTGCGGTTGCAACCGCAAAGCGATTTAAGATTTCACATATTATAGCGTTTAACAGCATAGATTTAAGAGAATATGAAACGTGGCTGTTACATAGGTGATTACGCTGCGAGTTAGCGCAAATATTTAAAATCAAGCGCTGTACATTACATTGTAAAGTTTAGTGATATTATGTTCAGTGATAGAGATAATTAAGCGTGCGGCGCTTTCTGCCTACCACGTTAGAGCCTTGGCGGGATCGTACAATAATTACAGTACATGAAAGTAAAACATCAATGAATAATTTCAAATATATCGGGAAGTTCTTAAAGGACTTCCACGTATCAAATAACAGAGGATTTTCGTTTTTCGCACAGATTTGGGCATTTCGCATGCAAATCGCAATACAATCGTCAGTGTGCAATGCCCTTAATATTGAAACACTAGCCGCGTAATGCGGCTGGACGTGGGATATACGATGACGATTTGGACACTGTACAGACATTAATTCCAATTAGTTGCAGCCGACACATACATGGGGATGAGCGTGCACACGGAATATTAGAAAACATACATAAATAAAATACAACCACCAATAAGGAAAGCACTTTAATACAATCTTCATTTTACGAAATACAGAACACCGTTACATTATTACATTCGAGAATTTTAGTCAGATAAGACTTAACCACAAAATCGTCAATTATCACAAAAAATACCATGATTTTAAATATCCTTTCATAGGTCTCTTACAAACAGCATACATATGAAAAGGGTTTCTTTGTTTAAATTATTAGTGTATTATCGCCTTTGTAGCGTATGTTAAGAACTAATATTTTTACCTTAAAGACAAAATAAACCTCTCTGTTGATTTAGGGATAATGGCATGAGAGCACGTTGAAATAAACTGTCAGATGGGACGCCGGCGGCACCCATTTATCACAATTAACGTTTAAACCTCAAACGGAGTTATTGTCTGGGGCGTAAAAATCATTCGTCTGGGCAGAGCCTTATATATTAGGTAAAATAAAACGAGATTATAACATAGCCTAATTTTTAATTATAAAATTATCATTATTATTATATAAATTTATCTAAATAGACCTAATCTGATTAGTCGATAGCCTGCTTGTACACATTTTCAATATAGTTATGGAACTATTAAAGGCAGGATATACTAGATTTGTAATAACAAACGAATAAGTTAATAACGTTGCAATCTTAAAAAATCTTTTCAATAATACTTTATTACAATTTAGAGGTATAGGCGGCGCTGGTGAAGTAGTTTTCGATATTCAAAATTGTGTGACAGATAAAACAAAGATTAACAATTTTATCCGTACACTTGATAAGATAACTTTTAATATCGCAAAAGGTAATTTACCAAATTAATCGAAAACAAACGATAATGAACTCTATGCACTTGTAATAAGATGCTACAATGATAGTAGTTAATGTATCAGATATGAGAATGTGAAGGTAGGCCCATTCGTTGCAATCAGAACAAATAGTAGAAACTTAATTGTGAAAATGTGGTTGAAATTAGTGATAATAAGTATTTTTAGTGCAATCATGAGTGCAGAGAGAGTGACCTTAGACGATTTTCCTCTGTACAGAATTATTCCCGAGACCAAAGAACAATTGGACTATTTGGTAGAATTGTCTAAAACCGCGGAAGAGATAGACTATTGGAAACCACCAACAACAGTTGGTGACTATGTAAGTGTTGTAGCATCAATAGATTTCAAGGATGAATTCGAAGATTTACTCACAAAGAAGGGTATATCGTTTGAAATTACTGTAAACGATATTCAAAAGTAAGTGCATTGTATTTAAACATATCTTTAATTAGGTGCGTTTAAGGTTATAAGTTAAAAGTTTCTGTATTTCTAATAAAATTTAATTCACTTATTCTTCTATCTTATTATAATTCATGATCTTTTAGGCTTAACAAATTTATTTCGATGCTAGTATTTTTTATATCGATGATCTTATTGTGTTTTATCTTTATAACAAGGTCTGCTATATAAAATAGTCCGTGGATTTCTATGTAAGCGCGTGTTAGCATTATTCTATTCTTCAAGAGTGCTTCCACTCTTCCATTCTAATATTAGGTCCTTCTATTTTCTTTAAAACTATGTTTGATGTTTTAGGGCATTCGATGATCAAGTCAAGGATAGTCAAAGATGGGATTCAAGGAAACAGTTATTTTGGACGAATTATCAGACCATGGATGATATCTACGAATGGTTCAATCACCTCGCCGCTACTCATAGGGACATAGTCACTGTTATTACTATTGGACAATCACATGAAGGTACAAATTACATTTAATTTTTAAATAAATTAACTTATTGGACGATTTCGAACAGTTACATCTAAAGTGTTCTTAGCTGATAAACTCTTTAATTTACGTTTATTTCAAATCGCAGGTAGAAATATTACTGGAGTAAAGTTATCCCGTGGAAGAGCAAATCGTTCCTTCTTCCTCGAAGCTGGTCAAGTGGCTGCAGATTGGTTATCGCCAACTATCCTCACTTATGTTGTTGATCAGCTCGTCCGAGGAACGAGTGATGAGGCCAGAGCAGCGTTAGATGAATTCGATTGGCATATCTTCCCAATACTGAATCCAGATGGTCACATGTTTACGCAAACTTCGGTATTGTTATTATAACTGTAATGTCTATTTAACTGCCTAGATTAAAGCACTGACTGATGTTCTTAATGCATGACACAAAGACTTACTTTTATTCGTTTAATGTCTATCATCTTTGTTATGTGCAAAGGATTCTCTTAGATTGAGATTCTGAACTTCTTCTAATTAAGATGAAATATAAAGAAAATTTTCAAATCCTATTGCAGCTCAGACCTTGGATGAAAAATCGCGCACCTGTTTTCAGATCCACTGCTATGGGCATCGACCTTACGAAGAACTGGAACTCGCAATGGGGAGGTAAGATACTTTTCACTCATTTACCTTATAATATTTCTATATTGCATGATGAAAGCCAAATTAGTTTGAAGATTAAAGTTATTTTTATTTTCTATAGTCTAAGCACAAAAAGCAGAAGTACTACTAAATCAGCTAAAAATTATGGTTTATATTGATTTATTAATAGACCTTATAGTGTTTTCCAGTTTCTGGTGGAAGTTTCAATGGAGACGATAACAACTATGTGGGTTTTGGTCCGTTTTCGGAGAACGAGACGCGAGCAGTCTCCCGATACATGGACACCCTGAGCTTGGCTGGTTTCCTCTCGTTCAGGAGCTTTGGACAGCGATTTATCATCCCTTTCGCCCACGCTGATGTACCGATGTACAATTTTAATGAGATGGTTTGTATAGCTATTATGAGTGTTAATACACGTTTATGAGAATTGAAGCATCTTGTTTAGGGTTCTTCAGAAGTAACAGAAGATGCAATAGTAAAAGATGCCCAGTAGTACCTGCATTGTTTACTGAGATCGCATATTGATGTCTGTGGGTTTAGTTACTAAGTATCGCCTCCATACAAATTTGCTCCGTAATAGAAAACTAAAGAGGTCATGAGCGGAAACAAGTTATCCATATCAACGTTAAAGACACTACAGTTTTTACTTCTATTATCAACTTACGCTATCAACTCCTTAAATTATAGCCGGTTGAGTAGGAACTTTCCCACTTTGGGTTTGATTAAAAAAGTTTCTGTCACTCAAGGTCGCTGATTCGGATGTTAAAAATTACTAACGCCCTGAGACTAAGTGCGAATACGTTGTTGTAAAAGAAAAACGAGAGTACTTGAAAGTTTTAATGCATATTATATTAAATATTGTATAATGTATAAATAAAGGGTATCATGAGGGCGGTGAAACCAAAGCTAAATGAAATCGGAAGGAGATGGAGTGATTTGGAGGGAGAGGGACATATAACGTACATAGGCATTAGGAAGGAATTGATTTATAAAGTGGGCAGTAGGCAAAATATTTTCGAATCTATAACATCGAATATACGAGAATTTATAATGTTTCTGAAATACGTGAAGCCTACCACTCAGCGCTCGGCCAGTTTAATAGACTAAGCCTAAAACCTAAGCCTCACATTCTGGAGAAGATCCGACCCAGAAGTGGAATATAAAAGGGTTAAAAAGAAGAAAATGTCCTTGTCATAAAATCTTTTTTGTTAACAGCTAACAATCGGAAGACGAGCAATGGGATCCTTGTCCGTCCGTTACGGTACTCAGTACCTCGTTGGAAACTCAAAGCAAGTTTTCGGTATGTATAAAAAGTACCGCAAAGTGGAAAGAATCGTTTACCGTAACCGTTAATCGTTTATCGTTAAATAACTGTTAGGAATAGATTTTGGATGTTGTTTTTTGTCGACCCGTTTGTTGGTCCACTGCTGAACTGGGTCTCCTCTCATACAGGGGATGCTGTTTCCCTGATGTCAAACAGTTATTACAGTATCTTGTAAATAACTATGACCACTTGAGAAAGCACAGTTATTTTGAAGTCACAGGCAGACTTTAATTTTATTTATATGTATAAATATAAAAATTCGTCCTTCAGATGGAGCCACAGGTAACATAGCGGATTTCGTGAAACATCGCTTCAATCCACCTATAGCAGCGACGTATCATCTCCGAGATACAGGCTTCTGGGGTTATACTCTCCCTGTAGCACAAGTGCTGCCATCTTGCGAGGAGACTTACGATTCCCTGCTGGCCGTTGTCAGGGAAGCGAAATTAATGAATGTTTTATAATTTGTTTTCAAATTGACTTTTGGTGGTAAACCATACTACCCACCCCTATAAGAAACAGACTTGAAATTTTGTACGCGTGTATTTGTAGATTAAAGTAAATTGATTTATACAACACGGTTTTTTTTGTTACATTAATCAATTACCCTAAACGGTAGTTATGTCGTTTCTTCAAAACTGACAATAAAGAGACCGCAATGTTCAAATCCATAAAATAGTTGAAACACAGAATTAAAAAAAATAACTAAATCAAAAAAGTATGTAACCACGTGTGGTAAACGATTATAGTAGATTATAGTAGATATTTAGGCGTTTGATATCGTTATGTGAACATTGTAAAATGTAATCAGATAAGTGGTTTAAAGTGTAACGATATAATTTTATTGTTACCTTCGATGCAGGCATTTGTTATCTTAAAATAAACTGTTATGTGTGCACATTTTTTTTCCTTTGAATTTAAAGCTTAAATAAAACGCGTTAATAGTTTCAATATCGCTATATTCATGCTTCATTTTATTTATCGTTAATTTTCAATATTGTTTTGCAATATTTAAGAAACATTATTCAATACAGGTTAAAATAAGTATTACCTTTACAAATAGACTACGAGTATATCACATCAACAAAATAAAATGTAAAATCATGATTTTATGGCATAAGGAATGTTGAAAAAATTTCATTAATTTCCGATTGTTTCAATTCAACATTTAATTCGTAAATTGAAGTATTCGTAGATACTAGATACTATTCGCGCTTATTCTGTATAATAAACCTATTTGAAATTTCAAAAAAAGTGTACAATTACTTGTTATTTCCTTCAGCGAAAATTGGCCCCTACGTTGCGTTCAAAACTAAGCCATTATTACAGCTGATGAATTGTCATTTTTATTATTATCATTTATTACTTTTATACTACCCTTTTATGGTTATATTATGGTAGATAACTGTAGATACTTTGTATCATTATTAGTAGGTACAAATTCATGAGAATAAGACTATAGTTTGAGTTGCAAAAATGTTGAAACACGTTTTTACAATTTGTATACTTATTGTTTGTGTATTCAGTGAAAGATTTCGTTTCGATAACTACACCCTGTATAAGATATTCCCTGAAAATGAACAACATAGGATATTACTTCAAGGTATCCAAAACTCGGACGTGAGATACGATTTCTGGACTGATCCCACAAAATATGCTGAATTCGTAAGCCTTATGGCAAGTCCCAATGATAAGGAGGAATTGGAACATCTAATGAATGCGCATAACATGAAATTTATGGTCACCATGCCTAATATTCAGGAGTAAGTAACTGTTATCAATTATGAAATTTCTTGCGTGTAGTAAATAAAATACTATTAGAATAAGAAATCCCTCTCACTATGAGAGGAGACCCGGTCCAGCAGTGGACTAACAAAAGGGTCGGAAAAAAAAGAGAATAAGAAAAGTTAAGGCTAAAGTCTTTTACGAAGGTTGAGTTAACTTGTCTCAAAACTTTATTGATTTACAAGTAAATATTAACACATATATTAATTCTTGATCTAGAGCTATCGACAAGGAAGTAGTCCGAAAATACACCAGAAACAACATACAGAGCATGCGATGGGATGTCTATTACACACTTGATGATGTTTACGCTTGGATGGATGACGTAGCAGCAGCGTACCCGAGTATTGCGACTATAATGCTCGCAGGTCACTCATACGAAGGTCGACAAATCAAAGGGCTTAAAATATCCCACGGACCTGGCAGAAAAGGAATATTCGTCGAAGGTGGATTACATGCGAGGGAATGGATCACTCATACTTGCGTTTGTTATATGATTAATGAATTGTTGACTAATAATGATGAAGATACACAAGCGGCAGCCAGAGATTACGATTGGCATCTATTTCCCGTCACTAACCCAGATGGATATGTATGGAGTCATGAAAACGTGAGAATTATGAATTGTAATTGATTTGTTAGACGCTTCCATATTAGATTTTGGGATTCTTTTCATCTTTTCAGATTGAGAATTGACCAAATTAAGCTTATTTTTTCTTATTGAATAGGAATTTATTTAAGTAAATTACTCCTATGTTTTTATTTCTTTTAGTTTAGGATGTGGCGGAAAAGTCGACGACCCGTCGGGTCAGAGTTTGGCGTTGACTTAAATAGAAACTGGAATAATAATTGGTTGGGTAAGTTCTGTTGTTACATGGTTTACGTCTATAGGTAAAAATTCTTTTATATTACATCTGTCTTCCCTTTCAAATTCTACTTTTATCGGATGTCCATTTTGATTTGAAACTACTCACAAATTTACTATGTCCACATATATCTTTGTAATTTCGTTTCATTTCAAATGTCAAGAATGTTAGCTATATTTTTATGAAAATGCTATTTCTCTTCATCAGTGATTGGAGCTAGCGCGGATCCAGCAATGGCCACCTATGCTGGACCAGGTCCTTTCTCTGAACCGGAGACAAGGTCGTTATCGACTTACATGAGAAATCTCAATGGTCAGATGGATTTGTACCTTTCCATGCATTCCTTCGGTCAACTGCTGCTGATACCGTTTGGAAATACCACTGACCCTGTAGCCAATTACTACGATGCGGTAAGGTTATTTGAAGTAGATTCCTTTTTAACTGTAGGTTGCTTTAAATTATTATGAGTTTAAGCAAATTTTCTTCGTGGAATTATATTAAATTCTCTTACATGGATATAATAGTATTTTAACAAATAATATAAGTAAATCAATTTGTTGCTGTTTGGAGAGATAAACAGAGTAATTATAGCTCGAAGCTCAGTACGCGCTGTCAGCTGGCGGTGTCGTCACAGGAACTCTTCAATTTGTAGCGCTTAAGAAGCTTCCATGCGAAGCGCAAAGTTTCCCGCCGAGTTGCTGAAGAGATAAATTGTTTGCCATCGTACGGTCCCAGTGAATATCTGCATAGTAATAATAATAATAATAGTACTTTATGAACCGAACTTTGTGATTCGGATTCCACATGAATAAAACACAATGAAAACAAAATAACTTGAGCACCATTTTACTTTCGATGTATCGTTCCCGTGAATTTTTAACTTTGTAAGAATGGGACTGTTAAGTTAAAAGTTAAAATCAACACAACAAAATAATTTTAAAACTTAAAACTTTGGATACTTTTCCTTTTTACTGGATCAATTTATCCTTATATTTGTGTCCAAGGCATCTCACAAGTCCCGTTGAGAGAACTGCAAGTGAGAGGTCATTATTATTTCACAGTTGAATATAGGCAGGCGTGCGATGGGAGCCATCTCGGTAAGATATGGCACGCAGTATGTCACGGGCAACGTTGCGGAGGCTATATGTGAGTTTTATTACGTTCTCTAGTCCTATCTTACGAATAAAATGATATTCTTTTACCAGCATTTTGTTAAAATGTCTTTATTCTCCTGCTTATCTTGGGTCAGATTAATTTTAGTGGAAGAGCACATTTATGCAAATGAAATTAGGATCGAATATTCATATAAGAATTGTTCAGGTTTCGTCATAAAGTAAATCTCGGGAAAGTACAATTCAGTTAACTGTAAATAAAAATAAAGGAATCAAAATTTATGTTCATATCAAATATCAATACTTAAGTGAGTAACTTTTTTAAAGGGTATTATTGCTTATACAGAATAACTATAATAAAACTAACTGTATGTTAATTGTATGTTAACTGCGTATTATGGTAAACAACAGCAATATCAGCGGAGTTGCCAACGCATTACTTATCTTACAACTTCCATCACATACTCGTATATCTATACTAATATTATAAAGGAAAGATTTGATTGTTTGTTTGTTTGTATTAAATAGGCTCCGAAACTACTGGACCGATTTCAAAAATTCTTTCACCATTAGAATCCTACATTATCCCTGATGAACATAGGCAATATTTAATACCAGAAAAAATAGGATAAATTTTATTCCGAAATTCCCACGGGATCTAAAACTCCGCGGGTAATACCGCGAGGCATAGCTCGTACTTTGTAGCTGAGTACATTTGGACTTTTGTCAATTATAATAACAATTATCGAAACAATAACTCGTTAGTCAAAAATAAACAAATTAAACGTAACATTTTAAGTATACGTTATACCTACGAGAGCGGTTCACGTAATTTCGTACATGTTATAGGAAACGTGAAAGCAGTGGAAAATGATTTAACGTGTAGCTTTTACGTCAAGTCATTATTTACGAAAGCTCATATTACTTAGTCGAGTATAAAGTACTTCGCGTTCGTATGACTTTTGTTATTTCGGTATTTTGTTTATGAAAGCCTTAGTTCGCTCACTGAGAAAAGTGTTCGAAGATAAATAAAGATAATAGATGTGGAACCTCCTGCGAACTTAAATCGGGATTAACCCAGATTGGTAGTAGATCTTTTGGTGAAAGGGATGTGTTTGCTGGGTTTCTTAAACTATTCAATGTATTTTATATCTCACGGTTTTCTATTGTTCTATTTTGTTCTAACTTGCTTTCTATTTAGCTACAAAAAATACATCAATAATTTCAGGGTTGTAAAACATCGTGGATTATCTCAAGTCATGGTGGTCAAAGTTTATGGTCATCACAGACCATACCACCACCAACATGGCTACGAGTAAAACTCCATTTTTATAATCATAAATTTTCTTATAAAAATAATGCAGCAAATAAATCGCGCGTAAACGATTTCAGGGTTCCTCATATTCCAACGTCCTTCTAACTTTATATAAATCTTCGAAGAGCCAAGAACGTACGAAACCAATATCGCAGAAGACGCACCACTTCCCAGACTAGTAAACTTGAGCTCTCTCAATTTACAACTTTAATAAAATGCAGCGCAATAAAGTCGAACTTTCATACTTTTAATCCTCAAACATGCTTTATATACCAGAATGAAATGAAGAATGCTCTAATACCATAAGAAGACATATTCGTAAATATGTAAATCACCGTAGAAGCCTTAATCGAACTTTACATGTTAATGTTAAATTAGGGTACCTACCTTTTTACGCCATAAACGTAGGCGATGCCGATGCACTCGAAGAATGCAATGATCAGCAGCGGGAAGTTGCCACTGTACATGTCGAAAAGCAGGAATATGTAGCTGCCAGCCCCATGTGCGAACGCCATTGAGAGGATGCAGCAAAGTAGACAGAGACCTCCCGTCAGATACTCTTTACGCAGATTGGGGAATAGCTTCATATCCACGATGGATGTCACCACGCCTTCCAGGGTCCCGAACTGCGAGTCGATACCCAACGTGAACAGCATCAGGAAGAAAAGAACGGACCAGAATTGAGCACCGGGGAACTGGTTGATCGCTTCCGTGAATATTATGAATGCTAGGCCGGTGCCTGATGCAGTCTGTAAATGAAAATAGTAGCATAAGGGGAAGTATGTAGCCTTGGATTCGGCAACAAATATTGGAGATACTTAAGTTTAAATTTAAATTTGTCTCAATCATAGGATGGCTCGACCGTAAATTGGACCAGTTATATGAAACTATGAAGTGAATCATGCTGACTATTTAGCTGAACTATTATTATCAAAGAAACAGATTGTTTTAATCGTACGTGATATCAGAATACATTTTGACAAATGGTCTACTATTTGCATCTTAAGTTTCAATTTCAAATTTAAATTTCTTTAAAGTAGTTCATTGACTATCAGGCATTTTATCTGCGTTTGTAAGAAGACACTCACATTATCCAGTTCCTTTTGCAAATCGCACTCCGGCAAGTGAGGCATTAGGATCCGGCTCAAGGTCCCATTTCCCTCCACATTGACGTACCGTCCTGCTGCCGGAAAGACCATGGAACCAAATGTCGGTCCGAAAACTTCCAATAATGTCTCATTTCTTGCAGCTAAGCATTTTTCGTACACCATGGTCGCTTTGAAACCGATGATCGAGAACACCACGATGCCAGCGAACATTGACGTTAAGCAGTTGGTCATAGAGACCATAATCGCATCTCTGTAGCAGTTGTTGTCCACGGGATTGTAAGACGAAAACGCTATGAGCCCACCAAAAGCTAAGCCGAGGGAAAAGAAGATCTGTGTGCCCGCTTCCAACCAAACGACCGGATCTAAAATCTTGTGCCATTTCGGTGTGAAGAGATGTATTAGGCCATCGCTCATGCCTTTCAAAGTGATTCCTCTGAAGAAGAAAATCACCAACACAATGTAAGGGAACGTTGCAGTCACGTAAACCACTTTGCCCGAAGACGCAATGCCCTTTATCATGCAAAGGTACACCAGAATCCAGGCGATTACTAGCGCTATTGCAACTTTGTAGTTGAACGTCTCTGGATGGTTTATGTCTTCCGATATTTGTAGGGTTGTCCTGTACCAAAAATACTGAGTAGGGCTGCTGACCTGCGAAAGAATGATGAACTATTATTATCAGTATCAGGTTGTACAAATAAGTAACATATATTCTGGAGATCACGCTGTCTTTGAAATCTTCTTGCATGCAATTGTGAGAGACTAATTTCAATGTTAGATATTTCTTATGATATGGATTAAGTCACCTAATGTTAATTGGCTAAAGATTTTCACAGCCAATCACATAAGACTGAAATTCCCACTGACTCAAAAGCTTCGCTATAGCAGAGGGCTTGGGCGGAATGTATTTTCATGTGTGCCGCAAACATTGACCTGGTATTACATGAGGAGAGTAATGAACGATCTAGCAGTAACCACAAATGGCCGCTGCAGCCCGCTCATTTACAACTGACCCCAAATAGGACGGTACGAACATAACTGAACTTATTAGTAGGTATATATGTGTAAGGTAATATCGGTCGTCAATCAGATTGATATAAAATTTTAACGAGACTAAAGGAATAGAGCTATGCGTCTAACAGTTCAGGTGAAATAAGTTAGGTTGAATGCGGTTACTTATTACAGCCGATAATTTGAATGCATAATTTTCATTAATTTTATATACATAATACAATGAATAAAACAATTTGAGTTTAAAAAAAAAAAACGTAACATCACGCCTGTTATCCCCGAAGGGGTAGGCAGAGGAGTGTTGTACACCCCCACATTTCACCAGTCACTTTAAGTCCCACAATGGAATAGGTGGTGAGCCTATTGCCATGAGTTTTACTGAAAGTAATAAATTTTTAGCATACACCTTTCGGTAAACTAACCTCGTTTAAAATCGCACAAATATACTTAACTAAATTGGAAACTTCATTCAAAGTGTATTTCGTATATAGCTCAGCTTCCTGTTGTATAAGGAGCCACCCCGATAAACTAGATGTAAAGTAAACAAATACATTGAATTAAAAATACTTTTCCTTCCGAATGTTGAGTGAAAATCAAGTTTGAAATGTCATTATTTTACAATAAATAGAAATGAATATTGCTTTCGGAACCAATAATCTTTAAAATATACGAAACTATTTCTTAACCTTAAAATATATTTAATAGCATAGTAAACGCACATATGTATTTATGCGAATATATTAATTTAGTCGAATTCCACAAGAACAAAAATCGAACACAGTTTTTCAATCAATGTAGACTTTTATTCTCCGATAAGCACAATTTAGGAATTTTGAAAGACTCATCCATGTTCATCAGGCATCATTTTGGTTGAAACTTTGCCCATGAAAAAGAAAAAAAGTCTGAACTCTGAAACCGTAGTGTTAATGATTGTTACTTTGTTTTCTAAGACAGGCAATGGAAAACCTTTGAAAAGTGTTGGGCCAAATTAACTTCTGCAAAGGTAATTATAGTTGTTTAAAGATACAAAATCTAATAAACCTATTTTTATATAACAAATACGACTAGCAAAATTATAAAAACAATAGCAGTACGCTTTTAAAAATAATATAAGTGTGACCAATGACAAAATAAATGACTGCGTAGCACCAATAAATGCTAAACGCCCAAAACGTTCTCCAAATGAGATCTATACAAAATGAGAATTTACGATAACGGCTACGCCCCGTACCTCGTAGACCGGAGCTCGTAGCTCGTAGCGCGCTACGCTCCAACGCTGGAGTTTATTCTCTCGGCTCATTTATTACGTAACAATGGTGTAGCTGCAGTTAAATCGTATTTTATAGCGTACTCCAAATAAAGAGTTAATGGCTATATAAGTAAGTTTCTATTCAAGGTATTGTTATCGTTACCAACACACCAGGATCCTTGCGGGATAGGCAGATAGTCTAATAACTATACTTGCAGACCTGGTGTATTTGGTCTATATAATATTCTTCTTAAGTAATGTATTTTTAAACGAAGTTAAGTAGGTCGCGCATTTTATATTATTTGTTTACTTTATTCAGAACAGTTTCTACGCTAACTAGCACGCCGCTGCTACTCTGCGGTTCGCTAGCACATTCCGTTTCCAATTCAATGTGACCTTTTTATATGTCGTGTACGTAATCGTTTAGGAATACAATATATTTTAATACGAACTATGAAATAAAGTACATTAATAGCCTAGTTATCACCTAACGCTATTTAACAATCACTACATAGTAGGTATAAAACAAAGTCGCTTTCTCTGTCCCTATATCCCTATGTACGCT
>DWUN01002514.1:0-13723 GCA_018249975.1 Passova gellias | reverse complement strand
ATATTGTAAGGCGGTACGAAGTACGCCAGGACATATTATTATACAATCATGCCACTCTCTAATGTGGTAGGCAGATAGCACCTAAAATACCTCTGTCTGTTTGAATCTAACATGCTTTTTCTACATTGTATACAGTGCCAGCTATGCTCCGCGTTATATCCCGTGATAATATCGGGATAAAAATTTATCTTATGCCCATTCCCCGGTGCCAAATTCCCCATACTAAGTTTCATAACAACATAAACAGTCCTTTTTATGTTTTTTCGGCCGTGAAAACGAAACATACATACGTTGGTTAGTTTAACAAAGGTATTGTAAACGGTTGCAGGTGGTCCGCATGCGCGCCAACTTCCTGCAGCCGTCGCTGGCGCACACGCGGCTCGTGGACGAGGACAGCGTGCACTCGATGCCGGTGGCGCAGATGGGCAACTACCAGGAGTACCTGAAGCGCATGACGCCGCAGCTGCGCGAGATCGAGTCGCAGCCGGTGCGCCAGCACATGTTCGGCAACCCTTTCAAGATAGACAAGGTGAAACAATGTTACTGGATTATTCTTTGTACGTTTTTCCGCGAGTGTTCTTTGGTTCGAAATTTCAGGCATATGTGTTGCCTAGAACAGAATTTTTGGCCTGGTATGAAATAAGTTGTAGTCTTAGTGAAACACACTTGCCTAGAATGAGCCTCTTCACCTTTTTTTTAATAATTCCAAATTTCTTAGCGACATTAGCTACATCGAAAATGTCAAACTTATGATTTTCTTTATAATCTTTCAGCGGATGATGGTGGACGAGGCGGATTTCGATCCTCAAGGTGCAGTGCGCGGCAGCGGAGGTAGTGGGACATCTAAGCGAGGCTCCGACTCGCCTCGCGCCGCCCCGCCTAAGCGGAAAGCGGGTCCGTTACCTTCCCACGTGGTGGCCAGACGACCGTCTACGCCCACGATGTCCCCGTCGTCGCCCCTGCCGCCGCTGTCCCCGCTGGCGCCGAGCGCCGCGCCGCCCCCGGCTGCGCCTCTGTCGCCCGTCACGACGCGCCGCCCCGCCTCGCCCTTGGCGCCCGCACCCTCTGATCTACCCTCAGGACGACCGCCCGAGGTAAATTCAATATTTAATTCAAATCTGACCTTTACCGTTTATTATTAACCTACAGTTTAATCCTCTTTGCAGCTGTCATTTAGAACCTGGTGGTTAAGATAGACACACTGTCCTTGCCATACCCTAAGATTTCAGAGTTACTTAGGGGGTAGGGAGTGGTATTCATACACTACTTTTATGATGGCTGTTATAAGATCTGTTGCTTCGAGTCATTCAAATTATGATAAAATGAGGTAACAGCTGTTAAACTTGTCGCAAGATTCAACCCTAATCTGTATCTGCGCTGATATCTGTTGGAACTGTACTCGCCAGGTCTCGCTGATTCCAGGAGAGATGTATGCTGAGTAGTGACATGTAAAAAGGGCTACAGTCAAGCATATCGGAAAGCATATTGTTTAGCTTTTGTTTTGTTTAGAAATTACATTTACAATATTTCTTGTTTTTTTTAACAGTTATTACTATTATTAATTTGTAAACGTTAAATATTGTATGATATACGCAGGAGCCTCCAAACGTTGACACTGGTGGATCGAATATTTGCCCATCATTACCGATATCTGCCGTGCCTGCCTCCGCGCCACCGAATTTACCACCCGTCATCAAACCGTTTCTCAATGGAGGTAATAATATTGTATCCCAAACTAAATTATAACTTGTACACATGTCAATATCTGTTAATAATTAATAGCAATACAACAATTTTTCTATATTGTCTACGATAAAGCGTATTATTATTAACAATATTTATTATAACAGTACAAGTTGACGTCATGCCTGGATTTTAATTCTAGAAGTTTAAATAAACAATTCAAAGTGTTGGATTACCTCGGTCATTGGTTTTAAAACGCACAAATGCGTTCTCACCAACAGACGCTTATACGACGATGGGCGGTAAGCGCGGCCGGTCCCCGTCGCCGCCGCTGGAGGCCGTCGTACCCGTGCAGCCGGCCGCCGCGCCCGCGCAAGACACGCACGAGCTGCAGATCAACGCCATTCTGCAAGGCGTCGCCGCCGAGAACAGCTCGGGCTCCAAGGATAAGAAGAAGAAGCGAAAAGTAATTCCACTTCTATGTCCTGGTTCATGGACGTAACGGGTCATTTCTCACAATATCCAATGAGAAACACTTTAGTTATCGAGAAAGTTTTTCCGGCTTGTCGTTCATTCAATTTCTTTGGATTTACCACTTCAGGGAAATTTGATTAATTTGGCAATTGTTATAGATTTCAATTGATTAAACCGTTTGCTCTGATTAAAATGGAAGCCGCATGAATAAAACGCTAACGCTGGGTTATCTCGGTGTGGAACAGTTGAACGCGAAGCCGCCAGCCGCGCCGCCGCCGCCCGCGCCGATGTCGCGCGCCGAGCTCGCCAAGCTCAAGCGGCACAACCTCGACGTGCGTGCCGAAGTGTTCCGCGCCGTGCGGAGGCCGGGCCGAGGTATGTCCTCGAATATCGCACAGGGGGACACTGAGGATCTGCGGTCTAAATATTGACACGCACTTTTAACTTTAGAAAGTTATATGCGTGTTTATCATATTGCAATTAAATATCACATTCTACAACGGCGAAGGAAAATATCATGAGGAACCTGCATACCTTAGTTTTCCATATGGTATCCTAAAGTGTGTGATTTTTGCCAACACTTCCTCCCTTTTCCTAAACTCTGTGTCTACACTGGTATATTTAATGCGCATAACAGAATTATTGTTATACGGCTGACTATTACATTTACACGCCCAAATGAATGTTTCGCCATTTGCATAATTTTCTTGTAGTGAAATTGTACTTGACCTCTTACTTACCTAATCCATTTCACCCCATTCCTGATTCTATGTACTGTATTTCATTTTTTAAAGAAAATTAAATTAATTATCTTAAAAAATCTATTTGTAAATTAAAGTAGTACAGTATTATTCATTTGAAATTCATTATATCATAACAAAAATAATAACATTTTGTTGTCACAATTGTTTCGTATGTTATATGTTTATTTTCTATTACAGATTTCTCAAAGCTGTTTGAAACTTTAAAACTATTGAAAGGCTCCGTAGAGATGCGAAAGGATGTGGTACGGGAAGTGATCGTAGAAGCGCTGAGGTTCAAGAGGAAGGGCCTCGCTCAACTCTTAGAGAATTTCTTGGCGGCTCTCGAGAAGAACGGGAACAGTGCCTCGGTCAGTGTGAATAACATGACGAACTCTATGTACGGTCACTCGAGCAGTCATAGCTAGTAGTCCATGGAATTATTCTAGTGAATGTTGTTGTTTTTCTAGAATAATTATAATCTTCACCACAAAATTGCAAAACTAATTATAACGCTCTGAACACTTAATTAATTTTACATTATGTTTAAACTACAATTAGTATTACAGTTTGTTAATCTCAATGTGTAGTAGTTATCTGTATTGAATGTGAATTAAAAATCCAGTTTCCGATTGTCCTGTCAGCTGTCCAGTACGGACATTGTTACCTGTAACGGTGTCTGTAACTTTGGTACGGATTTCAGTAAGCATATTCGAACCTATTGTGACTTCTTGTAATGATGTACAGTGTCAGTATAGTCTTAACATCCGCCTTATTAGAGGTATATTGTGTGTGTATATGTTATACCAAACAATCTTCCGTGTAAACAAATAGATATTCAAAACTCTCATTACATTACAGACATCAACGGTTTCCATCGTCTATTTTAATGTATATTCTTCTGAATATAAAAATTTAAGGCATTTAATTTCGGATATGGTTATTCTGATTCTCATAAGGTAATTCCCGAACGCATAATTGTCTAAATGTTATTAGTAAAAAATAAAAGTTATTCCATTGTCTGGTTGATCGGACCATTTTCTGTCATTTTATGCTGTGTTGTTGGAAATGTGGGAGTTATATTATGAGCAATAAATTAATAAAAAATATATGAAGTGTTTTACAGAAAAGTGACAGTTAAACTGAAATAAACACATGTAAATAGCAGTTGTAAATATTAGATTTTATTATTATTACCAATGAGATGGACGTGTAGGATGCTTTAACGCATCAAAGAAAGTGACGATTAGTTTGATGGGACATTTTAGAATCCTAAATGATTGTTATATTTTAGCCTAGTGAATCGAGTCATGTACTATTATAATGTATAATTTTTATTGAGTTTGAGTAATACTTCTGTATAAATTTGAAAAGCGAATAAACTTCATGATTTAAATAAAGTTATTGTTGAAATTTGGGCACAAGTGTTGATATATTTTATTATTCGTATATAGATTCTATATTGAGCCCGTCAAGCTAATGTCGATGGGTCAATTGTAAAGTGTATATATCATTTTATAAATAAATTATGATCCTTATTGGATTTTTCATTTTGTGTTTTATTCGGTTGAAAAGCCTTTATTTTTTTCTTTGAAATATCAAATTATTTAAAATGTTGGGCTTCAAATTTTTCAAATAAAATTGTTTCTGTTTATGCTTAGAAAATTTAATATTAGAGGTGTTAAGGCTTTAATGGAACAAAAAATATGTGTTTTGTAAATAAAAGTTACTTTACGAGACTGCGTGCTTCAGCCTTTCTTTCCACTAAATAGTTTTCCTCAGTGGTATAATCAACACTTGGTGTTAGTAATAAAACGGTCAAATGCTAGGGGATTTTGTATAGATATATAATTCCAAATCAAGTAACTTCAATTAAAACAATAGCTCTACGAAATGAATAATGGGATTACTTGGAAAGAAATAACTGATTGTTTTTTTATATACATTCGAAGAATTTGTTTGAATATGGCTAATACTATTTTCCCTGTATGTACTAAAAGCAGCTTTATGCTGTACCCATTGATATATGACATGACATGATATGACAACAATATTTTCACACGGAACGGATGGTCGGTAGCTGATTCCTTTATTTTGCGCCGTAGTTATCAAATATGGGTCCCTCGAATTTCGAGTACAGCGAAATATTTTAAGCAACAACAATTGTTTGTGTTCCATTAAACAAGCAGTCAGTCATTAAATAGATTATTCAAAACATAGTTTTATTTGGCACGTGCGTCGTAAGCTCCGCGGGAGTCCACACACGCAAAGATCCGTGTACGGAGTCGGTATTACTTTTTAATAAAAGCGGGAATAAAACATTTGAGATTAAAATTGTTGTCAATCGGTACTTACACAATTTCAAAGTTTCCTTTAAAAAGTAATGGTAACACTACACCACAAAATGATATTTCACAGATACAGTGGTTAACATAAACAATCCTAAAATTAGTATGTTTATGTAAGATTGTATTTAATAGAGAGACGTTTACTTGTCAAGTACTAGCCGTTTCGGCTGATAGATAAAGTGAACCGCTGTAATCTCTGACATAGAAACCGTTCGATCCTGTCAATTCTCGAATTCAACAGGGAAGCATTCGATAGCTTTGTCAATATTTTGTAAATTTGTGCCAATTGGAGTATACCTAGTTCTGAACGTTGCTGAAATTCTTGGTTCCTGCCAGTAAATATTCTGAACAGCACAGTATAACACAAATATATTCGATCGCCCTTCATTTATTTAATGATTTATTCATTAATCTATTTAATTTACCGTGTTACGGTAGATTCCTATTTTGTATAAATAGTAAAATCTTTTGCAAATTTGTAGTAATAAAGGAATTACGTAACTAGTCTTACAAATAAGCATTAAGAAAATAATAAGATGCTCAAAATCTTTCATGACTTCAAATCTATATCTCTTACGATGATTTCATACGGTGCGTGGTTCTGTGGATTATTCATGCACGGCCGACGGCTACAGCCAGCCGCGCAGCGCTTCAAGGCTCTTGCAACGGCGCGTGTCGATCTTAAGATTTGAGACCATTTTATATTATAAAATACAAAGGAATTTTTGAAGTTATTGACACCCGGCAGTTCCGACGCACTGCTATGGAATAGCCTGCCCTTCTACAGATGGCAAGTATTCTTCCCATGGTGCATTGTAGGTGCGGCTAGTCCACATCTGTAAGAAAACCACGCACCGTGGGAAATCACAGCATGTCACAATATTTAGTTGGAAATGACATTTATATTGAAATGCGTGCGTGGAGGTCATGAACGACAGTAGTGAAACTTAGTGATCATTACGTGTAGGCAGCTAAATAGATTACTCATATTATTTTTTTCTTGTCAAGCCTATACCAAATTATATCTACTTACATAGGTAAGTACTTCGTTTCGTTTGAGACCGTTCCGATTGCAGCTCTAAATTACTACTAGTATTGGTAACATTTTCATCCTTAATGCTTAGACTTGAAGGTTTATTTTAAAATAAGCACTTCTTTGTTTAGGTCGGATACTGTTTGACGGAGGAGTCAAGAGTCTCCGCAACTGGCGTGTATGCATGAAGAGAGTGATGAATGTTGACTAAGCGCGTCAGGTTTGCAAGGACAGGGATATTTGGCGCTCGGTGCTTTCTGCCTACCCCGTTAGGAACCTGGCGTGATATTATAGTATTATTATTATTGTTCATTCCGAAAATGGTTTATCTTCTCATGTCAACATGATTTTTCTTAACCCATGAAAATGTAAGACCCGTCAGTATAGAATTTCAAATTAAAAACCTTCGCCTTACTATTTTTGTTATCTTCTAACAAACATAATCCAGGGATATTTTGTGAATAACAATAATAATAATGAATCACAACATTATGTTCTAGATAATCCAAAAAGTTTAACGCATAGGTGCGTTGAGTACGAAATAGATACATACATACGTTTTAATTGTATTCATAGTTAAACGCAATGTTAAACATGTAGGTAACTATTTATTTCTGAATATCTACTAAGTAAATTGGTAGTTACAAAAAGCACACTACAGTTCCGACATCAAGGAAAAATATCCCATCCTGGAATCAATTGCCGGGGCAATACGCAAGTAATGGTCAATAAAACAGAGGGATATGATCGCTTCCTTTGTCAATCCAGCGATATTCCGGATTCCCGGTCCAAGAGATTACGCGGTTCACTAACGGATATTTTTATAACGTTTATCAGTAATTTTATTGTACTTGTATTTTCTTACTTTGATTATTTCTTATTTAGGGTTAAGTAGATTTATAAAAAATCGGTATGTTCGAGATACGAGGTATTGTAATATAACTGATCTCAAGTAATATTGCAGCCTTATTTAATACGAGAGTTTGCCTGCGACTTCGTCCGCGTGGAATAGTGATTTTGGGCAGCATTTGGAGTATTTTATAATAAATGATAACCTATATGTTGCAGAGGAGTAATAGCTATGTAACAAAGAAGTTTCATCAAAATCCGTCCAGTAGTTTTTGCGTGAAAACCGAACACCAGACAGACAGACAAAGATTTCAAAATGATTTTTTTTGGCTTCTGTTACTTGTATTCATTGAATTCAACCATGGGACTATTTCGACTGGTCTTTTGGTCTAGTGGTCTGATCAGAGGTCGGGGGTTCGATTTCCACCCAGGATAAAATATTTGTGTGATGACATTATTTACGTCTGTGACAGGGTATAATAAAAATATCTATATAAGTATTATATAGTATTTATATGTAGTTTATCAGATGTCTTGCCTAGTTATCATAGCACAGATGGCCTTGTGTGAGGATGTCCCGAGATACCTGTAACCAAAGTCACTGTTGCCTTGTCAATAGTACACTGTTATTACATTACATTACCTTACATGTTCGTGATATAATGTAATAAAATATTAATAATCAACATTAGCAATTATTTCTCGCGTCAATATTACACGGTGTCAAAACCACTCAACCCGCGTTACCACTTTGACTTTTACCACAAATTTAATTGGAATTTGGCCGCAGAGAACGGTTACCAGCCCGCAGTATTATTACTTCAAAACTTATAATGGTATA
This sequence comes from Passova gellias, assembly GCA_018249975.1. NCBI lineage: Eukaryota > Metazoa > Arthropoda > Insecta > Lepidoptera > Hesperiidae > Passova > Passova gellias. The sequence goes on along the minus strand of DWUN01002514.1, from coordinate 5,755 downwards.
AATTGATTGTACGTAATCGTATTGTACAAATCTCGAACAAAAGATACCCAACAATTTTTAACCAATTTGTGGCTTAAATTAAATTATAGTCGTGATAAATGTTCAGATTGGACAGAAGTTGCAATCTCATGTAGGATATATTTGTTTTCTACTTTTATATAGGTATTAACTTTCATATATTTACGCATTATGCAACCCTTTGATAGATTTACAATTTTTTTGCCATATACGAGTATGTACATATAAGTCTTTGGGCACGATAATTGAGATTAGTGCCTCGCAATGAAAAGACATTCACTGCAGTCCACTACTAAATTAAATGTAAGTTAATGTTATGAGTCCACAAACCGCGTTAATTTAAGCCAGCTGGCGCGCATACAAGCGCCAGCGACATACTTCTTAGTTTCAATGTGGTGAGAAACCACGATTAAAGTATGTGGGTGGTGCTTTTTGCGTAGAAAAATCTACAGATTGAAACACAGTACACTCACCGTTAATTCTACAGTGAAATGTTTGTTTCTTAAACGGCAGCAGTAAATGCGCTAACAACACCCATTGATTAGGTACATCTTTGCTTTTATATATTGAAACAAAGTTTAATTTTGATAATAACATTTTAAGACTTTATATAATCGTCCTTTGCCTGAAGCGCATTAGAGCGTCTATTATTTATTTTACTTAATTAGTAGTTATCTTTTCACGATCGCCAGCATTGTTTGAAGGAAAAACAGAGCTAGCTGTTCGGACGATATGGTTTTAAGGTAATTCATTTCGTGCTAACAATTTTCCACCAAGGAACGAATGAATTAAATATAAAATGCATAAATTTATATACGAATTTATTAACGAATACAATATAACTTGGCTGGATTTTGCCACATGTACATAATATTGTAGGTACATCGAGAGTTACACAATTACACAATACCCACCATGAGAGTTAAAATCTATCTTCGATGTTTCCGATCCTTACACTAATTAAATAAGATTAAATTCTAATTGGACACCTATTTTATTTCTTTCTAATAAAGATACTAAGACCTTGTATACGCACTATATTGATGTCTTGACCAATAATGGTTTTGTTTAAGATTCAACAAAATGTTCAGCCATTTTCGCCGACGCAATTCTGAAGGGAGCGAAATTATCATAGGTACCACCTAACTGTCGTGAAACTCCATACTGAAATATAAATTGTAGGTATATTAATATACTGGAACCGTAAAATATACGAGTATACAGCAAGAGTAAACCAAGTGTGATTAAATATAAAAGTGATTTGATTAACGACGAGAATATTCAAAGCCTTTGTATATTTTTCAGGAAAATCGCGTTTACGTATGATTCATACTGTTGAATTGAAAAATGATGTCGTTCTCGAGACCACCTTGATTATACATTTGTCTTGATCATACAAAAAGGCGGATACAGTTTGGTGGAATTGTGATTGAATAGTCTGATGTCATGTGTAGTAACTTCCGTATCTATACATAATCCGTGAATATAACATACATAACTCCCAGAAAATATGCTCAAGTATTAAATTGATGAGGTTTTAGCTGCTCTATATATATTCTGTGTTCATGAAACCTAAGTAATAAATAGCAGCAGCCTTTTTCGGGACATACGGCAATAAATATGATAACAAAGAGGCGAGGGTTACTTAAAGCATCACCTTTGCCTCACACCGCTTCTACACTTGCCGATCTATTGAGGTCACTTTATGTATACCTACGTAGGGGTAGAAATGTCCAAAGTGCTGAGAGAGGCATTCAAGAAGGTTTTTAAAACACATGAAGAATTAAGAACAAGTTTATTTTAAGAACAAAGAGTCCATTTATTCAAAATGTGCCTGAGCTACTGCTATTTCAGCCGGCAAATCCTTAGAGCTATGCCGGTTACTTTTGTCCTTCGGTGGACAGATGTTTTCGCTTGGAACTCTTTATCTCAAGTAAATTTCTAATGTAAAATATTTTAGAGTAGTAACAGTTTCAAGGCGTTCTGAGAAGCTGAGTCAGTCAGCTCAATCTCTTTTTCTGAATTGTACAAACTTATCTGTTAGAATCCCGTACTTTCGCAAAACTTTGAGGATCACCGTCCTGAAAGTTACTTTAGAAAACCAATATTTAATTAGTAGGGAAGTGCTAATAAAATATGCGTACAATTAATGACGATGTTTATGTTAAATTGAAATGTGTCTACGGTGCTTAAAAATACAAAAGCTTGATGCACTTTAAAAACAATAAATAACGATAGCGAGAAAGTTCATTAATGTACGCGACGATACCGTTTTTCTTTGTTTCCGCTTTAATGCTATCTTTTATTTTTATTTTTCAGGATATTTAGTTGTTCTTTACGGAACTGGTGAAATTCAAACATTGTTTTAAAGATTTGCACGAGTTGAAAAGATTTATGCTTGGATATTTTGCAGTGAATTATAACTGTAATTGTTTGCTGCAATAATAATCATAAAAAAAATTATTTCGGTAGCTTGTACAATTTCTATACATTTTTCTTCTGTATATGACGCCTTTTATAAGCTTTTATCTTGTCTGTGCAGATTTCCAGTAAAATTTGAGTCCCATTATCCGGAACTCAACGTAGAAGCGTCTATGGGATTCAAAATGACACTCAGCGAAACTGTAAGAGTTCCCTGTGAGACGAAATTTTAATGAGTTGCGTAATACACTGTTCAATCCAATTAATTAACTCCGTGTAATACGACATATTGTAGGCAACGCTCTAAATTCGTTGAAGACATTCTTGTTCGATATAAATGCGAGAGCATTCTACATGTATGCCGCGCGACACATTTCAATTAAGGCGGACTGGCTCAGAATTAGTTCGGGTATGTCTCACGAAGTAACGTTTGGGAAAGGATTATAAATTTAACTCAAACTTGAGTCACATTTTCAGTCGAGTTCACCCCCTGTGTTTCGGTTACTTGGTTCTGTGTTTTTCGTTTATCTTCAATGAAATCACACTACAGTATGTTATATTGCATTACAGTATAGAACCTATACTGTCTATATTATTGATATACGGGTATGTATCTTTTCGAGTGTACCAATACAATACTAACTGAGCCTATTTTTTTGTGATCAAGCGTAGTACGTGTAGTAGGTACGTTGCGCTGTCAAAACAGACGTGCTATCTCGAGAGTGTTCGTGTATCGTCATTGGAAAATAGACATATTGTATATATAAAAATACCTTGCGCAAGACTGGTATTGGTAAATTTCGCATTTACTTACATATTATGTCAATATTAGTTACGACCGCAAGTATAGAACTCATTTGTTGGCTATTACTTAAACTAGATTTGATCAAGTCCAGATGTTTGTTACCTAGGTTAGGTTATTTCTCTTGAAAAATAAGCTTTTCAGTATATAATATACATATTATGTGTAATGATAAGTTTCTTCTTTTGTTAATTACAATACAAAGATTTTGTTTACTTTAAAAATGCACAAGTTACTTTAAATTTAAATTTTAATACTTCTAGTGGAAATATTACATTACTGGTGGTCTTCTGCGGTTGAATTTTTTTTATATAATCGGTAATTTTCTAAGATTGTAGTGTTCCATTGTTATAAACTTTTAAAAATCATCAATTTTTGTAAAGCTCATCAAATATAGAAGTAGGGTATTCATAAAATATTTTTCCTCTAATCTCTTAAATGTATGCCTATTCAGGCATTTTATTTAACAACGATAAGATTGTTGTTTTTATGGAAAAAGCTTTTAACTTTTCAGGTACCCGGCTTCCATAAATATTTATATGTATAATATTTTTTACAAGCACTAGCAATATGCTAACAAATGCAAATGTAAAGAAAGTGATTGCTTTGCGTTATTCATGTTTTTGGGCGAAAAGTTACCTATGCAATTAAATATTTGTAGCTTGATATCATCCTTATTCATCACGGCTGTAGTACCTAATACCAATTGGAAAATTAAACTGTTACAGATTTTTCAAATGTCATATTAATATCTTCATTATTATATCCGCGTTAATAACGGAAAATGTTAATTTTCGTTTCATGAATTTTGTACCTATAACAATCTATAAAACTTGTACATATTATTTACAAGTTTTTGCCCGCGACTTCGTTCCGCTCACGCCGCAAAAAACGTAATTATTTAAGACATCACATTAGAAACCTCAAAAATAATAGTATTTCGCTACTATACAATGGATGTAATTTATACATATAAACCTTCCTCTTGAATCACTCTATCTATTAAAAAAAGTAGCATCAAAATCCGTTGTGTAGTTCTAAAGATCTAAGAATACATAGGGACAGTCAACGAAAAGCGACTTTGTTTTATACTATGTAGTGATAATGAATGAGAGTGACAAAACTCAGTCCTAATTTGAAATATTCGAAATGTTTGTTTTGTATGTTTTGTACATATACGTTTTGAATTGGAATGCGTAAAAGCCGGATATTAGGAAGAAATTAACAATTTTGGTATACACATTAAAACGCTAACAGTTTCGCTATTGGCAAGCGTACGATTACCATAAACTGGAATTGATGATTCATGGACAAACGTTCGTTCAATGGTCTGTGGGATTTTATTGTCAGCAATTGTGTATCAGAACTTATTTGTATTAGTTTTTAATATGCATGTTAGTAAAGCGTGTTAGGCAATGCGTTAATGTTACGTTTGAGTTCAAATTATAGCATAAAAACAACGTTCTGGGTTAAAATTAGTTACTTGTTAAGGGTACTTTTCTCTTTTTTAAATATATTAACTCTCCAATTACTGACTCCGATCCGAAGATTCGTCTGAGTCATATTTATAATCTAGTAAAGTTTGATATAATAAAAGTTTGCAAGTGTTGAACGTGATTCGCCTTCATTTATCCACATTGCGTGTTTTAGTAATCGAATCACCAATTAACTCGACCACGGATAATGTGATTGCGTTTGCTTTCTCTTGATTAATTATGTCGTCAATTACGTATTTTATGCCACAGATAATGCAATAGATCTAATTAAATTTTCGTCGAATGAAACGTGAACATAGCAAACTGTATTATTACACTATATTTTGAGATTCAAATTGGCAAATTTTTATTTATGCACAAAACATATTCTACATTTTTTATATTTAATATGTAACACAGATCATCACACGTATTAATATGATTTTAACTAGGTCTTTATATGTACTACGACTCACATCGCCCAAGCGGTGACTTAACGGCCAGTGATAAGATGCCTCGGTCCACAATGAGACATAAATAGCCTATAAAGATAAGCTACTCATTCGCATAAAGTAGCCTCAATACCTTAACGCCAACAATGTCGAGATTGGAACACGCAATACCTGTAGTGTTCTCAAACGGGTTTCAAATGTTTCAGTAGCGCCAGAATCGCCGTGAATATATAAAGATACTAGCTATGCCCGCGACTTCGTCCGCGTGGAATAGTGACTGGACAGCATTTTAATTGTCTAAAATACTATAATAGAAATAGAGGTTGGTGGTAGAGGCGTTAAAATTTAAGCTTGTACGTATTTTTTTTATGCCAAATCATAAAATAATTAAAGTAAAATAAATCGTCCAAAAAATTAAAAAAAAAATTCTGGGGTGGACAACTCTTACCACTTAGTGGTATGAAAAATAATTTACATCCGATTCTCAGACCTACTGAATATACACACAAAATTTCATAAAAATCGGTAGAGCCGTTTCGGAGGAGTTTTGTTACAAACACTGTGACACGAGAATTTTATATATTAGA
>DWUN01002513.1:0-13724 GCA_018249975.1 Passova gellias | reverse complement strand
TAAATAACGGAAACTGAGCATCCTCAGGGTTATAGTCTCCACTTTGATAGTGTATATATGTATAATATCTTGTCCGAAATACGGTATATAGTACGTAGCTTTGTTCGCGTGGAATAGTGACTTCGGGCAGCATTTTAATTTCGTAGGCTACTTTTATTGCAAAAGACACTATTCCATGAGGACGAAGTCGATATTGATCAGTGAATGTAACATTCAAACGGTGAAAGAATTTTTGCAATCGATCCAATAGTTTTTGAGCCAATTCGTCACATACAAATCTTTCCTCTTCATAAAATTAAAGTATAGATTCCAATTCGCTTACAGTACGAAGCGTGCAGTTGCGCCAGGGCCTTGTCCTATTCAAAATTACCTTCATGTTCGTCTTGGCGGAGTCTAATTGGTAAAGTATGCACACCCAGCACGTATTCCCAACATACTGGTATTGTTTTGCGCTGTTTATATATTCGGATCTCGTGCAGCCCTTCGAAGGTCCTTTTTTTTTGAAGGTACGAGCGCTAAGAAGTTTTGCTCGAAAGGTGTGAGTTAGGTAGGGTATCGGATACATTATTTATACGTTGGGGTGTTTTTGCACACCGCTATCCGATGCCCGGTTATGAATATCCGATATTATCATGTCGCGAATGATCATCCAGACTGGCCGCTGTGGTGATAACTCTCTATTGTCTGTCATAAACTGAACATATTTAAGAGAGTAAAGTGGAAACACTGTTTTTAAACCGGTCGATTTTCATACTAAATATTATTTCATTATATATATTTCATTTAGATACTACCAATAACCACACATCCACTTTCAAAAATAAGTTTTCATCAAATAAGTCATATAGATGGCGTTACAGGCGCATTGGCGATGTGACGTATGTACAAAATAAATTCTTTTAACGATGAACATGTTTTTAGAACGGATAATAACTATATTTTCACTAATAAGTAATACGTCGGTATAAAGTCATGTCGTAACCGGCTATCGTATTCCCTTCCGATATCATATCGGACGGTGTACATGCCCTATTAGAAAATCGCTTGATTGTAGAAAGCCTTCCATTGCGCAATAGATTGAATTTCGACTTTCATAATTTGCTGTCGATTCTGTTTTTTTTTTCGTCTGGCGAAATTTAATTTGTATAATCGTCTCAATGCCTACTTCGTAAAACGGAACGTTGCTACTTTTTTTATATCTTAAAATGAAACATTCGCAAAGCGATCGCTTAATTATTTGACTACAATAATAATAATAATAATCGGGAGCTATACCACGCAGGCCTACCCGATTCCAAATTAGGCAATTGAATGTCTGTGTTATGGTAACAGGACAGCTGATAAACATAAATATATACATACATACATACATACATACAACATACAGTACTTATATAGATATTTTTACTACGCCCAGACACAGAACATACGAATGCATTCATCACACAGATGTTTGTCCCGGGTGGGAATCGAACCCACGACCTCCGGTTTTAGTCAGGGTCTCTAACCGCTCGACCGCGAGGTCTTTCCGCTGACATCATCGTCATGAGTTGGAGACCATGACTGCGAAACGGGAAGTCGTCGGTTCGACTCTCAGCCAGCACAAACATATGTCTAATGAGTGTATTTGTTTGTTCTGTGTAATAAAAATACCTACATAAGTATTATATTCAAGCTACATGTTTACTATAACACAGGCATTTAATTGCCTAATTTGGAATCAAATAGTCGTGTACGGAATTGCCCCAATTATTTAAAAAAAACTGATCTTGGGGTCAACTATTTCTACACAATAAACTTGTTAATTAGCAGCACATTGAATTATTTACGATACCCGGGTATTAATAATGTAATGATGATTTGAGTAATGAGAGTAATGATGATTTAAGCTAAGTAGATTGATTTATGGTCATTGAACAGCGTGTTTCTGGATTAAATGTATTGTAGTTCTTCCAATATTGTATGGATACTACTTTCTGCTACGGAGACAACAATACAAACGTCCGGTTTGTAAGGTCAGAGATATATGGCACTCGGTGCTTTCTGCCTACCCCGTTAGATACCTGGCGTGATTTATGTTGTTGCTGTTGAGACAACAATGTTTTTGCTTATGCCTTCTTGATGTAAAATGTATCTAAATTGTAATATGATGAAGTGGAACAAATATTAAATTGTACAAATGTTTTTCTTTCTTCCCTCTCACCTTGCTGTTTGTTTGTTTGATCGTCTATACGTTATCTATTATCTATATATATCGTGAATTTCCAAGTGCTTAGAATTATTCCAAATATTTCTATTAGCTAAATCTTAAATTGTTTCATTACCTCATATGACTTACAAATATTAGAGAGTTTTCATACAGAAATCAAGAAGAAGAAAATAACGATTACTCGCAATACGACGCAACTGCAAGGCAATTTTAATAAAACATACTTTTTATTTAATTAATTTTGTCGGTTGTAACTAATTACGATGTAGAAAGCGATTGCTATAATTTTATAAAACCGTTTAAATCATTTACGGCGCCTGAGAGAATTTTTCGACGAAATCGTGTTTTTGTAGACTTTATAAATATATGTTCTATTGAAATTGTCGCCTTACCTATCTTAGAAATGCAGCGAAGTTGAAAGCTATTCATTTTTCTATGAAACTTCATCATCGTTTAAGAAATTCCGCAGTCTCAATTTTGGTAACAAATTTTTTTACCCACATCGATTATATTAATGGGAAAAACCTCGATCTTTTTGACGGTTAGTTTTTACATCAGAATACTGGGTCGATTTGTTGTAATTTATTCTGAAAATTGCTTTGCAACCTTTTAGTCATTTTGCTATAATATTGGGCTGGGTCTTCTTTCATCTAAAGACTTAAAGCCGTATAATACCACGCTGACCAAGTGCAAGACAGGCAACTTCCAATATATTCATTAAATTGTGAAGAATTCTTAGGAGCTCAGCTTACCTACAATGTTGTCTCCATTATTATAGCAAATTATATTAAGATAAATCTTAAAACGCACATATCTTTATTAATTCAGAGATACCTGTCCAGGATTTGAATCCGTGGTATGCTTGGAACATAATTGTTATTACTACACAAGCTGTTTACTAAGTATTTATCAACCATCAATTAAATAAATAGGCATAAAGAGATTGAACTTAATAATAGAGGCAGTATCCACCACTACCTACTTTAACAAATTTTAATTAACCTTTATATTAAAGTTACTTACGGTTTGCTAATAGAACGAACATCTACGACCTCATAATGGTAAAATGTGTCGATTAATTGCATAAATAATTTAAAATCAATTTGGTAAATAAATAAATAGAAGTGAACTAAAATAAATAGCAAGACCCTTAAATATCAAATTCGTATGATAAATATTTCAAAGGGCTTACAAGTTCAACAACGTCGTATATCTCGTACGTACATATTTCTTTCGAATAGCCAATATATTTATAGACGCAGACGTAACTGCAAATTAGATTTTCTACAAGGATGATATGCATAGACTCGAGGGCAGGTCATCGGGGACTTAAAAAGCAGCGCTGTGTATTGCAATCTTATTTCGTACAAGAGCAAAAATAATTTTCTTGTTAGAGATAATATTAATTCAATACCATAATACGGCGACCTGAAAGACAAACCCAAAACAAGGTGGAGAGATGCACCAAAGAAAATGGTGATTTGTTAAGTGAATTTGAGAAAGATTTCAGGGAGGAACTGGTGGAGAAATGTCAGGTAAGCTCACCCCACCACCAAGTGGGATATTCGACTGGAAAGAGAGATATGAATTTGATCGTTCAGTATTAGTTTTCCGTAGCTTCGTATTCAATTTGATATTTGGTTTTTTTGAATCCTTATCTGTGATGGTTTTCGTAGCTAACATTTTTAAGTTGGTACATCTCCCGATATTGTAGCATAACTGTACTTGTTTTATTAAGTAACAAACAATGTAACAACTGTTAGTGAACCAAATAAATAGATAATAATAATAATAGCCATTCGGACTTTTACCCAAAATCCTATTTTTATCTTGGAATTTAATAATAATAATATGTTGGAAGAGTTCGTACATGGTTATTTGAAGTCTTAAAACAATAGAAACTGAGTCTGCATTATGATAACGAAATAGCTGACCAACGTAAACACATATATAAATTTCCAAGTATTTATTAAGTACGAGCTGCGCCTCGCATTATTACCCGCGGAGCTTTAGATCCAGTGGGAATTTCGGGATAGAATTTATCCAATTTTTTCTCGTAATAAATATAGCCTATGTTCATCAAGGATAACATAGGATTGTATTGGTAAAAGAATTTTTGAGATCGGTCCAGTAGTTTCGGAGCCTATTCAGTACAAACAAACAATCAAATCTTTCCTCTTTATAATATTAGTAAAGATTTATTCCTTTTTAATGTACATACTGCGTGTAAAACAGAAATAGAAGTGTTTCTACTTTCCACAAACAGTTATAGAAATGGTAATCGTACCTACACTCGTCGGCTCCGACAGCACTTACCACTAAACGTATGAGCAGTCAAATAATGTGTTATTACTAGAATTTTGCTGTTGTCGTAATAATATGTCATGTTCGTAATAAAATGATAAAAAAATCAAGCGAAATACACTGAAAATTGTAGCGTAATTGCTTACATGTCACAAAATAAAAAATGCGGCAGTCACCCTTCCTGGGCCAGTCACGCACACTTTACCTAGAAGCTATTATCCGATCTAACAAGACATTTGTATAGTATTTTTTTTTAAATCCATGAACAATATGCTTCCTTCACACAACATTTAATATTTACTCAACATTATGTTTGTTAATCTTTTTTATTGTACCATGAATGGATCTCCATCACAATATGAAAGTTTTTATATTTTAGTCTACCATGTTGTATAAAATATTTAACTACTTTTTATACATTAATATTTGATTTGAAATTTATTCTGTTCTTTGTGAATTAAAGTTATCTATGTCAAATGGACAAAAAAAGCAAGAACAGAAGATATCTTAATGAGTCAAAATGTGGCTGATTTTTCACAATTTTGCTCACTAAAGTGGAGTTATTATTTTCTACGTACCCTTCACATATACTATATAATACACACACATAAATCAGCACAAACATACATAAAAAACAACTCGTAAGTTCATACGTAGGAGCAGCGTTTAATTATTTCGTTATCCATTTCTGTATATATTATTATTTCTTTTTCTTAATGCTTTATTGAGTTTCAATTACCGATAAATAATTAAACTAAAATAAAGTGATCACGCCTTGATTACTACTGCACAAGGCGCAAGCTTAAAGCAGCGGCAGTAATTGTCTCAAAATTTTATTTTGAAAATAATGATTACTATTATCATTATTGTGTGTACAAAGTTCTTGAGTATAGTAACAAAGTGTATCGTGTTGTAAGTACAGCGTTAACGTTACCAGCACCACCACTGGGTGGCATACATCCGTAAACGCACGCAATAATCTCCCGTCTCCCAATGGGCAATAAAGTCGATACTCGTTTAAGTGCTATAAAAGATTATAGTCCAGTACGCAATGGAGGTTGTACGACAGCGTGCTGTAAAAATTATTGTCCTCTGAAGAGTCCGTTAAAAGGACATTACTATTTCTGTCACGGAATAGGATCAATTGGAAGAGTGTGATCAGTCCTGTACTTTGTTTGTTATAGCAAATAATGTGAAATACACAATTCCTGTTAATCCAATAATAAAGTTATTAGAGATTAAGAAAGTTATAAATAATGAGAACTTGTAAGAAAGGATGATAAATATTTTTATTAACTTATGCGCAATATTAAAAGTAACCGTGAATTTGTTCCGTATTAAATATTTAAATATCACCGTGAAAATGCGCTGGATCAAAATAAAATATTAAAGATAAATAAAAAAATAAAATTAGTAACTGTTATTATCAAGACCCAAAAGATAAACTTAAAAATTAATTTCGATTTGATTTTATTTCAAGGTGTACTATAATCTCTTAAAGTATTATATTTATAAAGGAAATATTTACTGTAAGCATTTCTGGGAAATTGTGCATAATGGTAATAGAATATGGCAAGAACGTAGCATTTCCCTATTTGCATTGATATCAGCATTCGGTAGAGGGTCCATAAAAACATTATTACTAGGACCACAACCGATGCGTATACCATCCAGCGTATACATTGTTATAAAAATTATTGTCCTCTGAAGAGTCTGCTAAAAGGATATTACTATTCCGGTCACGAAATAGGACCGACTAGAAGCGCTTTATTTATTCTGTTATTTCTGTCCACTTTATCATTATTTATATTTTCCTAGTTGCTTTCAGAATTGCTCGGTGAAGAGGAAAATGTTGGAACAAGCGTCATTTTAGATTGACGGCTACCTATTTGATATTCAATGTGCGCGTGCTTTTTATTGTTGTATTTCATCAAACACTGAATGACTGTTATTTTGTATCGACGTCCAATTCTTTAGAATTCTAGGTACATTGTTAATTTTTACTTTTCAATGTTGAAGTAGAATGTTGTTCTTCTTCCTTTGTACTCAGCTATGTTTATGTTGATCATTAAGATTTTAATTTATAAATCTTATTTTTTAGGGTTCCGTAGATTGAAAGGAAAAAACGGAACCCTTCTAGGATCACTTTGTTGTCCGTCCGTCCGTCTGTCAAGACCCTTTTTCCCAGGAACGCGTCGAGGTATTAAGCTGAAATTTATATCAAATACTCAGGTCTACGGTCCCTTGGAGCTGTGCAAAAATCAAATTTCTAAGCCAACGCAGTTGAAGGATGCAGCCGATTATGCCGTAAATTTTCGACACTCTCAAGGGAATCAAAACCTACGGGGTAATTCCCGTGAACTCAGAACTTTGAAATTTAGTACGAAGCAACGTCTTATAGTGCAGATAAAAGAAAAATTGTGAAAACTGTAAATGTTTAATTACATGATATAATACAAATTTTTTAATACTTTTAAAATTACTATGAACGCGTGAAAGTATTAAATTGAAATTCATATCAAATACTCAGGTTTATAATACCATTACAAATATATACCTACAGGTTCGTACGGAACCCTCGGCTCGCGAGTCCGACTCGTACTTGGCCGGTTTTCTTAAATTGCCACTAACTCTTATATCTCTATTAGAAGTGAAGGTTAGTGATCAGCTTCTTATGATCTACTGAATCATTTTCTCGCTTTAGCAGGTCCGCCGTTGACATTTCTCTATCTACTCTCAAATATTACGCAGTTACGAATTGTCCTCTCTTTCTTCTTCGTGTTTCCAGCGATTTTGCTATCATACCATCAGCTATCTATGCGTGCCTATTTTCGATCCTATTCGGGTATCATAACTACGATATTTCAATAGCCGAAGTGTTTTCATAAAATGTTGTTTTTGTGGAACTGCGAACGCCTTTGTTACAAGTTTGTCCGTTGCACAAAAATTTGAAGCATTTCGGACCGTTATTTTTTCATTTTAATTTTTTCCGTTCTCCCTTCACAGTCACATCGCATGCAACCATCAACGTATACCGCTTCCAGTGAACGTTTCCGTCCGTCTTTGTTATGACGTAAAATACCGGTTTGTTTATCATGTATTTTTTCGTTGGTCGTAAAATAAGAACCCTTTTTACGGGCAACCCAATTACTTTTTATGATCAGATGGCCACACGATATTGCTTTGATATTGAGATGGTTGGTGCGGTTACAAAACACAGTGGTGTGACCATATTTTGAATTGGAAATGTCAATATTTTTCATTATTTCTCTTAGTGCATTGAGTGGTTTTGTTATAAAAGGCATCGTTTTTCTTCATCATTTTCGTTCTACGTATGTGCTTCATCTTCTTCAATGGCTTATTTACTTGATAGAACATCACTTTGATGTTGCTTACTCGAACTGATTCATATAGGAACAACCCGGCTAGTTTTAATATCACTTCTTTATGTATCTTAATAGGGTACTTCCAATGTTACACGGTAATAGATTTTTATAGGCGTTATTAGATACCAATTACAAGGGCAGCATAACATTTAATTTTATGATAACTACACGTTTATTTGTTGAAGCGTTCGTAGCGCTGACGCGGTCGTGGATAGCATGAGAACTGGGAAATCAAGCTGTGGATATACGAGTATTGCTGGTTGGCAGTTGTTATTTCGAAGGGCGCGCTAACAGTCGCTCCCGAGCGGCTTAAGGTCGGTTCAAAAAGATTTGACGGATTCATCGGATACTAACCGTCGTGTTCGTAATTGAATAGTGTAGCTGAATTGCTCCTAACTTTTCAACCCTTGCGGAGTAAACCATCACCTAGCGATGTGTATTAGAAATAAAGAAACAACAACAAAATAAAATAAACAATAAAAATAAAAATATGAAGACAAACGAGTATAAGGATAAAATTAACAACAACAACATAACGTCACGCGAGGTCCCTAACGGGGTAGGCAGAAAGCACCGAATGCCAAATATCTCTGTCCTTGCAAACCTCACGCGCTTCGTCTATATTCATCACTCTCTTCATGCATATACAGTTTTTTTAATTTTTAAAAATTAAAAAAAATTTTGACATTAAAAAAATACCTTTTACTAAGACGTGTGATGGATTAAATTCATTCGAAAACTTAAACGCCATATTACCAAGGAACCGTTTCGGGTATTTTTTTAATATACGTATAATATACACACACCGACAAATTAATTAAAGTTCCAAATCAATTTGGAGTAAAAATAATTGTGTCATTTCGCTTTGATACTCTGGAAACTGAATTGGTATATCGTTCAAATGCCCCAAATAGTGATGCTGATTGTAGAGGAAAATTCAATTAAGCGAGTCCCCAATTAAATCAGGAATTGGCAATGTTTTAGCGTTGGGTCGTTTTGTTGTGACGTGGTCAAAAGATTCATCTCCAAATGTTGTATATACACCATACGTTTGTATGCGGACCAATCAAATGTTTTACCTTTTATTATATTTTAACTGACTATCTATAATATGATGCAGAGGTAACCACTGTTATGCTAAATAACAGTGGTTAGCGAAATGCTCATTGGGTATTTAACTTTCTATGGCATAAAAAATATAGTACAATTCTATAAAACAAGAGAGCTTTTTAAGTTCGTTAAAATGGCGAACTTTGGTACTTCGGTTGTAAGTTTACTACCAATTCCAAGTGACATTTTAAAACTGTAAAAGTGCCCGACAATAAATTCCTAAAGCACTTCACAAGTTTGCAAGAGTAAATCTTCTAAACCAACACCACAGGCCCGTCAATAGATTAACCTGCAGTGCGAACTATTAAAAATGCAACCGAAAAACACCCCTCCATACATTATTCGGACATTTTATGGCGTGCCCGTAGTCCACCCTTATTTATAGGTATTTTTTTATTTTCGCATGTACAAGTAATGAATTTTGTTTATTGTCCGACTCGGCTGCTTTTTTTATTGGCGTGATGTGTTCGGCGTAATAGAAAATGGATGTAATATTTTTAACTGTCAAAAGATGGCACTCAAGTCCAATATGGAGCGGTACTAAAAGATATTTTATTTTGGCACGAGTGTTCATGAGCGTATTTCACTTTGGAAACCTTACAGTGCGCATTAAAATATTCATGTCTCATGTCAGTCGCTTTTCGTTTGAACAAATAATGCTTCGCGAGTCTGTGGTCGCAGTCAAGCCTGTATAAAGGACCAAAGCTATCTAGCTGCTTTACGAAAAGTTAATTACATTGAGAGGTTCATGGTTCAGCAGGAGAAATTTTCAGAACAATTCTGTCCACCTATCTGACTGTTCGTTCTTATCTCAATAGTGACCTAAATATTAATAGGGCTTCTACAATTAAATTACGTAAATGCTGGAGGATCATTTCTATATTGATCAAGTCAGTAAATAAGTTAAATATTAAATACTGAATTAACTCATGTATTTCGCTGGATAAAGGCAATTTAGACGGCGTCAATGACGATAAGGTTTTGATTAATGCAGTTGCAGAGTACAGAAAGGAAATAAATACAAATGAAATTAGATCGGAAATAAAAATAAAGAAGGCATTAGTCACATCTATAAATTTTATTTTTGATACAAATTTATAACTTACTATAATACTATGTCCGTGAGACTACATGGACAATATCGATAACAATCCTAAAGGTTTCTAATATGAACGATGTATTTAACAGTTGAAACCCAAATGGAACTTATATGAACTATTGCAAAATTTCATCAAAATTTAACCTTAAAGCCTAATAAAAAAATAGTATTCCTGGTCTATTGACCTCTGCGTTTTACGACGAAATTGGACCACCGCTGAATAATCGCACGATGAATGCACGCTCGGAAATAGAACTTAGGCAAACAGGTGACATGAAAGAAAGTCTTTGTTCGATCTTAAAGAAACCGAGAAATTGCCTCCTAAAATAGCTTTTGAATGTGCCAGTAAAATATTTCTCTCGTAATACTTGATTTATTAAAGCAACGTAGACGTAGTGATGTATGACTATAAATATAACTTTCGGTTAGTGAACCTGACTGCTGAGCCAAGGTTCTAGCTTTGATTCCCATCAGGGGCAAATATTTTCCTGATAAACATTGATATATGTATATTTTTCCAATGTTTGGATGTAAAATTTTATCTTAGACTAGTGTTTGACTGCGACTTGCTCCGCGTGGAATAGTGACGTTGGGCAGTATTTTAATTTCCTACGATACTTCAATTGGAAATAATATAGCTACAAACTGCTCCACGCGGACTAAGTCACGGTAAAAGCTCGTAAATAATATAGCCTATATTGATCAGTGATCATGTAGCATTCAAGTGGTGGAAGAATTTTTGAAATCAGCCCAGTAGTTTGTGAGCCTATTCGGTACATACATACATACACGTGCACAAATCTTTTCTCTTTATAATATTTGTATAGATATAAGCACGTATTTTGAAAAATTCATCAACTCTATATAAAGCTATCCCAGAAACCATAAAGATCCGTTGTGATCTGTCTATAACTGGATTAATGTGAATTAACACTACAGCCCTTTCACCAATTGAAACTATGTAGTGGTCTAATTAACAACTAGTACTAATTAAACTGACTAATTACAGATTGGTTGCTGATAAGCATAGACGGCAGCGACCACTTCTGTTTACAATGATCGCTTGTTACTTTAAATCTAACCATAATATCTTTACATAGTATAAAACAAAGTCGTTTTCCTTTGTTTGTCGCTATATATGCTTAGATCTTTAAAACTACGCAACGGATTTTCATGCGGTGTTTTTAATAGATAGAGTGATTCAAGTGGAAGGTTTATATGTATAATAACATCTGTTATATAGTAGAAAAATACTGTTATAATTTATACGACAGAACAACATTTGCCGGGTCAGCTAGTTATCAATATAAAGCAATTTTACTGCACTAATAACATACATCATCATCTAGATGATGATAATGATGAAGTTTACCTTTACGCACTTAGTTATTATGAAAATATAAATATATTTAGTACTCAGTTTTTTTATTTCTAATGTTAAGAAGAATGTCATTGGTCGCGTTCTTTTAGACGGCATAAGCAGATGAAAAATGATAGGTACTTAAAATTCGAAAGAAGTACTAAAAGGGAGCAATGTAACTCTCAAATTCTAAAATAAAATACGTCGTACATTTACTTGAGATTTGATACAGATGTCAATTTACTGGAGTGACTCAGTGACCAGCATACATACTCGTATTTGCTGCTGAAATAAAATGTAAAAAGTATTAATGTGTCAAACTTTTTCGTTTACATTTACTCAATAAATCTAATACGGCCTCGTCTCCACATACGTTTATAATATCAAAATACTAACATTCGGTTAAATTCGTTTTAATCAAATTGTTGGCATAGTTCATCAATTGTAATGTATAATTTGTGTACAGGTTAAATACGCGCCGAAAATCAAAATTCGATACAAGACAGGAAACAGACACGTTCCAGAAGGCAAAGATGTTGTTATAAGTGAGTAATATTAAATGTTTCTAGACATCCGGCTAGAAGGACCAACTTATTTCACAGGATATCCTTAATTTCAATCTGCTAATCAACGTAACTTATGTTTTCAATACACAACAATACTAGTCACTATCGCTATTACGTTTTAAACGATTTTTTTAAAGGTTTCGTTCAGCCTATAATAGTTACATATACTCTATTAGATATAGCTTTCCATAAAGATATCGTTATTTCAAAGGTAGTAGTAAATGAAGATTAAAGGTTTATATTTGAATTGAAAAGAGGAATAACTAATACGAAACTTTTTTTACAGCTTGTACCGCTGACGCCAATCCATCGAATTTGACTTTCAAATGGATTATGAATAACGATAGTGTTGTTGGGAACAGTTCTGAATTGGTAAGTAACGTAACTTTTATCACTATTTGTACGGAATTATTGAGATTCACAAGATTTTAAGTGACCACTGCAGCTCACAAAACTGTATGGCAATATTAGCGAAGGGCTAAGGCTTAGTTAAGATACATGAAGCGGTCAACAAGTTGAATAATGTTTGAAAATCCCTATAAAAGTGTCTAACACAGTTTTAAAATTACTTACGAAGGATGAAAGACCGCAAAAAAATTGTCGCTAATGTTTTAAAATCAAGAATCGACTGTATTTAATAATAACATTTGACGTAATTATTAGGTGAAGCTACTGCCACATAGTTAGGCATTTATTGACATTGCACCATAAATACGCCATTTTGTTCCCTGGTGCCTGACGACAGTAATAGTTTCGCCGATAGAACATCCGCAAGCGAACTTTGAATGAAAGGCTCTGTTTAAGCATTCAATACGGCTTAGGCTGATTTAGTCGTTGAATCTGGAGAAGTAAATTGTATTTGGTTTATATTGATTATATTAGGTTTAAGGATTGAGTAGCTCGACCCCTGACTACTAATGGGAAAGAGATTTGATTCACCTACATTCTATAAAATAGAATCAGAGCGATATTGAATTTACTTGTACCGAATTTAAGTTGTTACCATATCAATTACCATTTCCAGTTTACGTCCCCTTAAAAATATTTTCGTATTCATAATAATATAAGCTGTGGATAAAGTACAATTCATTATTAATAAGTTCTATTGACGTTTTCACCATTTAGAACCAAGTAAAACTGCTTTACATTAAGGAATAGGATCATTGTTATTTCGTTGATTTAATAAATTCCTTCTCGCAATGCTTTTAGTCAAATGATTTGCTAAAATCTCCTTTCATTTCATTTCTGTAAAATTTTCACTAATTATGAATTGAACATTTTCGCCAAATAGAACGATGCTCTTAATGATGGTAAATTGTTATGATAATCTATGGATTTTAAAACAGCTAACTCTGAATCTGTGTATGGTTGAAAAGGACAGTATTCTGTAAGGATGTGTATCACAAATTCACTATCCTCGCTAATCCTATAGAACAGATATATAGAGGGAGAGAAGAAATAGAGATGTTAAAAATCGGTCTCAATTATTATAATTATACAACGAATAATAATCTTAAATACAACCGTATGAAACTTTATACAATGAATAACTTAAATATGACGGCGCTTTGACAAATCATAGAGTTGGCAGAATAGATGTCATTCAATGTCTGCCGCTCTGACACAACTCTGAGCGCTAGTGCACAATTGGATTTCCATGAAAATACCTGGTCGTGTGTCTCCCGAGTGC